>JAQZBX010068841.1:0-15682 GCA_029593785.1 Cabassous unicinctus | reverse complement strand
CTCCCTCCCTCCCCCCTCCCTTCCTTCCTTCCTCCCATATATTGAGCAACATTGTGCCTAACATTGCCAGAAGCTGAGAGCCCCAAAAGAAAGCAGCCCTGGCCTCTCTTCTAAAAAGCTGCCAGAGTCCTGGGGAGATACCAATTCCTGCTGAGTCTCCCCCAATTCATTATCCCAAAATTCCTTAAAGGCTGTGGCTGTTTGGACCCTGCTCTGGGGCCAAAGATGGCCCCCTCCTCAACCTGCATTTGGGCCTAGGATGACGGGAGGCCAGTGGTCTGAACTTTTGGGGTTCCTGGTCTCACGGAGGCCCACCTCATTCTTAAGTCGCCATTTTCCACCTTCACCCTAAAAGAACCAAGAAACTGTAGAATGTCAGAGAAGTGTGGTCCTCAGAAACATCTAATTTATCCTCACCCACATTTTACAGAAGAATCTAAGACGTAGGGAGGTAAAATGATTGTCCAAAGATTCTGCAATTCCTTGTTCCCCACAATCAGTACCTTTCCTCATCTAGTCACCTTCTAGAAAAAAAAAAAGAGGCAGAGCTGTTGAATCCATTCACTCACTCCATAACACCTATGGGCAACCACAGCATACCTGGCTCTGCTCTGGAAGCCATAGACAAAAATGTGAGCCGCACAGCCCTTTTCGTAGGGCTCACAGGTGACTATGAAGAAACTATTTCAGTGCAATGAATGAGTAATGAGGGCCAAGGATGAGGCACAGTAGGGAGATGCCCAGTTGTGTGGGGAGGTGACGACAGCTTCATAGAGGAGAAGCTTTAGCATTTCAACCCAAAGGAACATCACAGGGCCTATAGGCAGGGCAGGGCTTCCCAAGCAGAGAATCAAGGTGAGCACAGTTCTGCACTCTATTTGCCTAGAGGGCAGGAAATGGGTGGGAGAAAATGGTGTCTAAAGAGAGGAGAAGAGATCCTGATGCATTAACTCCTTGGAGAGTTCATGTAAATCTAATTATGTAATTACTTCTTTACATCTCTTGATTACTCTTTATTGCCCTCAGGGGAACAATTTTACTCGGTTCATTATGTGGAGAGAAGCTCAAAGGCAACTGAGACCCACAGCAAGTAGACTGCTGGGAGGCTGCCGCAAGAGTCCTGGAAGGAGGGTCAGAAGAGTGGAGTGGGAGACCACGGGGCTATCAGGACCACTTGCCATCAGGATGGAGCATAGCCCTTTGTCAGGGTCTCCCTCATCCCAAAGTCAGGCTCAAGTCCCTTGGCGCAGCTCCCAGGGGACTCTGCTGTAAACTATAAAGGGTCAGAGTCTAAGTGCCTTCCCGACTCTCTAGGATCCACACAGTGGGACCGAGCTTTAAACAGAGTATAATGCCATCTCATTATAGCCTCTATGAAATAGCACAAAGGCAGATAGACCTGAGTCTAAGTGCTGCCCTCTCTACTTAGCAGCTGTGAGAACTTACTATCTCTGAGATCAGTTTCCTTATCTATAAAGCGGGGCTGATACTCACCTCCCAGGGGTATTGAGAAGACTAAATGGCTAATGCACACACAGTTCCTGGCACATGCTAAACGCTCAATAAGTGATACCTACTGTTGTGATATCTTCCTCTCCTTGTCTTCTGTTGCTGGACTCAGTTTATGGTGAAATAAAGCTCTCACATGTATACAAAACAGGAGGATCAGCGATGTGGAGTGATTTGCCCAAGGTCACAGAATAAATTAATGAAGAACAAGATGATACCTCTCCATCTGAGCTTGCAGCTTTCCTCTGAACCAGTCTGTCAACTCTGTAAGAATTATTATTACACTTCTTCCAATTGAGCCATTTACATAGTAGCTCTGTGGTCTTGGCTGACTCGGAACTGAAGGAATAATCAGATTTAAGAGGTTTTCTGACATTGAAATAAGCTGAAGGGCAAGCGTTCCTGATAGAATGTTTTTACCTTCCTAGTGTAATTGGCTATCGCTAGGGAAATATTCCTATTATTTACAAACTTGAAGAGGCCTGGCAATTCATGATCATTTTATTAGAAGAAATATTTACAATTCATAAATGTAAAGTCATCAGAGTTTCTGGAATGGGATGGTTAAGAATTAGAAATGAATCTACAGTGACTGTAATGCAGGCCTCGGGGAGTTAGAATGAAATAAAATCACTTAGAACACGACAAGCACGATGCAAAGAGAAGGCACTGAGATAAATGAAGTTATATGGGCAAGATGTGCTTGTTGTACAACTGCATAAACACAAGGAGACGTGACTTTCTAGGGAAAACCTAGCCGACAGGGTTAAGTACAAAAGGACCCAACAATGTAGCCAATATTTTCATGAAGTGTCCAAAGACCAACTATACTCAAAGTGAGCAGAGATTGGAAGCCTTTAACTTAACTCTGCGGTGCCAATGAAAACAAATGTTACCTCCAGAGCACTGGAGAAGAAAAGTGATTATGTCAATATTACCAGGGGCTTCCTTTGTTGCATGGATGTTCAGAGATCGTGTCTGACTCATCCTTTGTTGTTTTCAAGGTGCCAAGCACAGTGCTTTGCACAGAGAAGCTCAATGACTGAAGGAACTCATGAAATCCTCTGATATCTTTTAAGTGCCCATTTATTTGTTATTATTTAAAGCATCTAACACATCTGAACTCAGACTGTTAGCCTGTGAACACATACGTGTTTCATGAACACCTTGGTTTTCTTTGAAAATAATTTTACTTGGTCTACTAAAAGACTGTGAGACAGAAAAAATTTAGAGGGTAAAACAAGGGTCTCCTTCCCCTGGGGTGTTCCTAAGGCAAGTACACACCCTCTCCTACCTCCCCAGATGCACATCTGTCCTGCTTCTAGTCCAGACATTGATAATCCAGGTGAATTCTATCTTGAGAAATGCCGGATTTGACTGTACTATGCTTATAGTTTAACTGATATTTAGCATTCATAGATAGCACACATACTTGCAAATTGTTTTACAATCATTTCATAGTTGCTCCGTGAGAGATAATTAAAGCAAAACCACTTTAAATGAAGCTACTCAAAGGGACAAAATTGTTGTGCCAATAATGTGCAATATAAATGCAAATTATCAGGTTTTGTATTATAGCGTAAACCTCTTATATCATTTTTCATGGGACCAACATGTAAATATTATAATAGTTCTCTGATTTATAGAGTACTTTGCTCCCTAAAAGAAAAAAATGCCTAGCCATGCATTATCTAACAAATCTTCCCAACACTAAGGGATGGGTAAATCCATTCATTCATTCGTTTGTTCATTCTCCCTTTCATCTAATACTTCTATTTAAGAGACCATACTAAGTGCTAGGAAAACACAAGGTAGACTTGATCTCTGCAGGAAGTTTCCAGTCTAGTGAAAGAGATAAAAAGTGCATATAAGACTTAGAATGGGGAAATCAACTATGGACTAAACTAGACTTATTCTAGCAATGGAAGAACTTATAGCATTGATATAAAGGCAGTGGCCACCAGAGGTTCTGAGCTGAGGGAGAGGAAAGAATGGGTGTAACATAGGGCATTTTGGGGCACTGGAATTGTCCTGTATGACATAGCAATGATGGATACAAGTCATTATACATTCTGTCAAAACCTATAAAATTGTGCGGTGCAAAATGTAAACCATAATGTAAACTATAAACCATGGTCAGTAGCAATGCTTCAATATGTGTTCATCAATTTTAACAAATGTACCACACTAAAGAAAGATGGACTCAGTGGGGAAAAGTGCAGGAGGAATCCCCCAATATTTTCGATGTAACATTTATGTACTCTAAAGCTTCTTTCAAACTAAAATAAAAGTAGACTTAGAATAAGGGAGAAATCAGGCAATATAATTTAAATGCAATTTTTTCTTTATTTTTAAAGATTTATTTATTTCTCCCCCCAACCCTAGTGTTTTGTGCTCACTGTCTGCTTTCTGTGTCTGTTCATTGTGTGCTCTCTGTGTCTGCTCATCTTCTTTTAGGAGGCACCAGGAACCGAGCCCGGGAACTCCCACGTGGGAGGGAGGTGCCCAATCGCCTGAGCCATATCTGCTCCCTGCTTGTTGTATCTCTTGTTGGGTCTCCTCATTGTGTCATGTTGTTGCATCAGCTCGCCATGCCTGCCCATTGCATCAGCTCACTATCTTGCTCGTCTTCTTTAGGAGGCACCAGGAACTGAACCTGGGACCTCCTGTGTGGTAGGCAGGTGCCCAACTGTTTGAGCCATATCTGCTCCCAGGCAATATAATTTAATAGAAAAAAAAAAAAAAATTGGCTTTGGGATTTGGGGTGACATGAGTTCAAGCCTTAGTTCTTCATTTACTGGTAGCATCGGAGTGGCATGGGTTCAAATCCCATATTCACAGCTGTGGGATCTCTATGACACTCACTTTCCTTATCTGTAAAACTGGGACAAGGATATCTCAAAGGAGCTAGTGTGTGATTGAATGAGTCTAACAAAGTACTTACAACAGGTCCTCAAAAAATGATAGTTAATATATTAACAATAATTGCAAGGATGGTAAAATATAGCATAATAAATCTTAGGAGAAGAGAAATCTCACTTCTGGCTGGAGTGGGTTGGGCTGGAGATGGGTGGGTGAGGAATCAAGGACAAGTTTATGAAGGAATAATAATAAAAAAAAAAAATCTAGGAGATGTTCTTGATTTCTCTCTTCCTTTTCCACAGGTTTTCTGGTGACTCTACTGTGAAAACACCCAAATCCACTCCCTTATCCCAAATCTACCCCCTTAACTGCACTTTTTTTACTGCAACCTAATATATAGTCAAGCCAACATCAGCTCTCACTTGGACTTCTGAAATAATAGTCTCCTCCTAACACTTGTCTCTGCTCTCTGTCTTGCTTTGCCCATCTTCCACCAACCCCTCCTCCACAGAACAGTCCAAAAGTTGTCCCTTTAAAACTTAAATCCAATCATAGTCCTCCATCACACATCAAAGTAAATTCAAACTCCTTACTCTGGCATGAAAAGCCTTCTATGATCTGACCCTCCCTTACCTCTCTGGTATCATCTCACACTAAGCTTTCCCTCCCTTATAATTCTCCAGGCTTCCTTTTGTTCCTTGAAAGCTCCAAGCTTTTATTCACCTTATGGCCCTTGCAGTAGTTGCCCCTTCCCCATGGACTGCATCCCCCACTCATCTTTGAGAGGCTGGCTCCTTCTTGTCATTTAGAATCATCTTAATGTCATCTCAGGGAGGCTTCTCCAAATACTTATCTAGAGCCCTTTGGCCACTTTCTATCAGTGTCTATTATTTTTCTGCATAGCACAATTATCTATTATCTTTTGTTTGCTTGCATGATCATTTATTATTGGCTGTATCTCCATCTGTTAGATTCTGAGTTCTGTGAGAGCAGCAATCTGATCATTTTTGCTGACTCTTTCACTCAGACCCAACAGTGCCCAGCATGTAATAGGTACTCAGTACTTGACAGCCAAACCGCATCCGGTGGCGTTTTAACAAACCTTATAAGCATCAGAAGCCCTCTTCGTGCAGCCAAAGAGGGTGAGGAGGGGGATGGTGATGGAGTAGGAAAGGTCGCCACATTTGAGGGGAGCACTGAGGAAGTCAACAGACATGGCAAGAACAGAAGGAAGACTAATGGAAGCAAGGTTAGGCAGGTGAGCTGAAGCTATCATCAGCATATGGAGGAAACCATTTTTCTAGCTCTCAGGAAATGAAACTGTGAAAATAAGAAACCATGGGAAAATTCACTTGTAATTGGTGAGGTTAATGTTCTGGAGAAGTAACCCCAACTGAGCAATAATCTGTACATTTTAAGTGCCTGAGGAGCCAATAAAAATGTAATCTTGGGAGAATTGTGTCTTCATTAGCATGGATAAAGCAGCAGCCTCATCTGTGGTTCCAACAGAGCAAGCCGAGCTTTCGATTCTACAGGAACAAGGTTTAATAGGAAGAAAAGTCGTCTTAGCATTCACCACATGTATTTGCTAGGGGAACCCTTTTTCAGAGGCACGTCATTAACCACTCATGGAACTAATATGAGGAGCAGAATTTGGAAAATACTGCTTTAGAGCATAGAAAATGAAGGCAGAAGAGCAGCCCCATGGTGGTCATACTTCTAGTTCTAAAGAAACAAATCACACTCTTGTTTAGCTTCGCCACTTAAAAATCGCAAGGGATGTCCCGAGACCCCCTTGAATCTCCAGACTTTTAAACACTATAGCATGCCATTTGGTCTACAAAATGTAGTGTGAATATAACTGGGAAGTTTAAATGACTCCTTAGGCCCTTACTGATTCTGTAAACACGGGGAAATAATAATAAACAGTTTATTAAAACTGTTGCTGTCATTTTCTCACACAGTTAAAGCACAAAACAGTGCCTGATTCTATCGTTTCTAAGTGGGTTATGCCTGGGCAGAACTGAGTCCCACATACCACACAGCTGGCTTGAGTCTGGACTGGGAAGGAAAACAAACTCACCTCTGACTGATTTAAATGGAAGGAGGCTGAACGAAGCAGTAGCCTGGTCGTTTAAACTGCAAAGATTGCCACTGCAGTTGTCACCCTGAAGACTTGGTGGCCTGTAAAATAGCAACAACAATCATGAAGACGAGGCTGTGAACTTCTCCATGCCTGAAACAGTTTTGAGTTCTTTTCATGCTGTGTTTCATTTTGTCCTCACTATAGCTGCCATTATTACACTTCCTATTTCACAGGTGAGACTACTGAGATACAGAAATCCCATTGGAATGTTGCTTTCCTGGTATAATGAAAAGGTATTCCATTATTCTTAGGTCTTCAAGTGGCATTTCACCTGAACCTAGGAGAGAATATTGGGTATTTTCCATTGCAAAAAAAATAGGCCAAGGCTCTAAGAAAAAGGAACCTTGAAAGATCCCTTAGGCTTGAAATGAAGGTCTTCAGGTCTACTTTTGAAACTTTCTCAATAGCGCTCTCCCCTCCAATACCTATATCACTTTGTGCCACTGAATTGATGAAATGAGGGCAGCCTTCATGGTCAAGGTTTTAACAAGAGACAGGGAAGATATATTGGTAATTGTGTTAGTCAGGGTTCTTTAGGGAGACAGAACAGACAGGAGCTATCTGTAAATATTATGAGATTTTATAAAATTGTCTCACACAACCATTGGGATGCACAAGTTCAAATTGCATAAGGCAGGCTGCAAGCCAGGAACTCTGATGAAGGTCCCCATGAATTTCCCAGGAGAAGCTGTCTGAAGTGGAGATGAAAGTTCTCTCTCCTGACTGCTGAAATCATCACTTCTTTTAAGGCCTTCAACTGAGTGGACGGGATGTCTTTCATCGCTGAAGGCAATCTCCTCAGTTGATTGTAGATGAAAGCAGCCATAGATGCTATCCAATCACTGATCATTTAAGTCCACAAAATGTCCTCACAGTACAATTTGACCAGTGCTTGCTTGACCAAACAACAGGGCACAATTACTTGGCCAAGTTGACACATAAGTCTAATCATCACAATGATGGTGGGAGAAGTAAGCATTTTAAAAATAATATGGAATGATATTAGTGATATAAAAATAACACAAAGAAAAGTCATGAGGAGTCTCAGTACATACTTCAAAATGATGGTGGAAAAATGATGAAATGCATTTGTGACTTCCAGATTGAGTGGCAGAATTGTTAGAAGTTAGGCAGAGGTTCTGGAATTGGACTGACTGTGTCAAAAACCTCACACTACTACTTTCTAACTAAATGACTTTGTATAAGTTAGTTAACCTTCATAAGTCTCAGTGTGCACTGTAAAATTGAAATAATAATATTATCTACTTCCTTATATTTGCTTTGAGGATTTAATGGGATAATCTGTAGCATGGTGCCTAGTATATATTAAACTCTCCATAAGTGAAACAACTACCTCCTGTAGTTGTTTGGCATTATTTATGAATTCCAAAAATAGATATTGGATTATGCTTGTAAACTGGTCTGTTCCTCTGGGCGTGATTGATTTATGATTAGGGCTTTGATTGGGCCGTGTTAGTAGGGCGTTGAGTCCCCGCCCCTAGGTGGGTAGGGACTCATAGATAAAAGACATGGCAAAGAACAGAGTTGGAGTTTTGATGTTGGAGTTTTAATGCTGGAGCCCAGGGAAGTAAGCACACAGAAGAGCTTTGTCGTGAGGATGGAGAGAAGGCCCTGGGAAAAGAGACAAGCCATTCACCTGATAGTCTTACAGCTGGCCTTATGGAGAGAAGCAAGCCTGAGTCCAGAGAGCAGTGAGCCCTGAGAAGAGAGGAATCCAGGAAGCCTGAATTCTTGGCAGACGTCGGCAGCCATCTTGCTCCAACACATGGCAACAAACTTTGGTGAGGGAAGTAACTTATGCTTTATGGCCTGGTAACTTTAAGCCTCTACCCCAAATAAATACCTTTTTGTAAATGCCAACAGATTTCTGGTATTTTGCATCAGCACCCCTTTGGCTGACTAACACACCTCCCATCTCAATAAACCAGTTTATATTTCCAAAATGGTTTCTACCTACCTTCCTCTCTTAAATAGGTCTTGGAAGAGGAAGAAGTGAATCTTGGTGATGGAGAAACCAATTTTACTTTAAAATCATTTTATAAATGAGATAAGACATGAAAAATCCCTTAGCACATTGTTGAGCACATTTAAGTGCTAAATAAATGGCAAGGTTATAATTATGAATGACTATTTATAACTTTATAATGGATGTCTTAAATGGCCAGAGATGCTATGACAAATACCACACAATGGGTTGGCTTAAACAACAAGCATTTATTGTCTCATGATTTTGAAGGCTAGAAGTCTCAAATCAATTTGAAGGCTAGGTGTTGACAAAGCCATGCTTTCCCCAGGATCAGTAGCATTAGGGAAATAGCAGTCCTCTGTCACTTAGTGATCTCTCTCTCCTTTCTGGTGTCTTTTGACCTCTGGCTTCTAGTTTCCAATTTCTAGCTTCTACTGACTATGACCAAATTTCCTCTCTTCATAAGGCCTTCAGTCATTTGGATGAAGGCCCATTCTGATTCAGTCTGGCCATACCTAATTAGGATCTTGGAAGATCCTATTCACAAATGAGTCTGCACCTTAACTGAAAATAACATCGTCAAACCACCTACTTGCAAATGGGTTCAGACCCACAAGAATGAGGATTAAGACCTGAACATGTCTTTTGTTGGGGACACAATTCACTCCTCCACAATAGATAAGAAAAAATGGCAGTAAATTATACCTCCTTATCACCCCAATTCTAAACCAAATTGCATGTCCAAACAATGGCAGAACCCTCGTAATCCTCATACTATGGAGGCAGGGAGAGCTCACATGTGACCTACTGCTATGAAGTTGACCTGTGGGGAAATTCAGTCAAGGCACCCCAGAAGTAACCATATCTATAGCTGTGAAACTAAAAGGCCACTGGGCAATCTCAAAAGCACCCATAAGAAAACCAATTTCTAATACTAGTTTAGAGCAGCATTTGGCAAATATGGCCCATGGACCAGATCCAGCCTGCTTCCTATTTTTTGTTTTGTTTTGTTTTGTTTTGTTTTTTTCTAATGACCTAAATGCTAAGAATGATTTTTACATTTTGAAGTGGTTAAAAAAATCAAAAGAAGAATGGCGTTTCATGATATGTGAAAATTATATGAAATTCAAATTTCAGTGTCCATAAGTAAAGCTATATTAAAACACAACAAGCCCATCCTGACCCTTGAAGTATGAACTATTTGCTATTTGGACTTTCACAGAAAAAGTTTGCACTTGTTTATAGTATTGGGATTTTCAGTGTTTTCTTGTTTTCTCATTCATTCATTCATTCACTCATTCACTAAACAGTTTCAAGTACCACTCTGTCCAGGTACTTAAGAGGCTGAGATCCAAGGAAGCAGGAAAAGAGATGACACCAAACATTCAGCAACTATAGGGTTTTAATAGAGAGATAAATACACTGTAAGCAGAGCTCCAGAAGGGAGTAGCTAACTGGGGTGGAGGTTGGAGGGTTTAGTAAATGTTTCAGGAAAGATGTAATAATCAATCAGGGTCTCAAATATGAAAACCACACAATAAGGGTAGACCAGACATCTGCTGTCATTATTTTGCAGATGAAGACAGAGAGACTCAGGAAGCCAATGGCTTGCTTAAGGCCACAGGGTGAAGTGGGGTCAAGGCAAGGATATAGTCTACTTCCAGGTTTCCCACCCCAGACTGTAATTGTGGCATTCAAAAGCAGGCTGTAGGACAAGGGAAGAACCATCTGTGCAATGGGGCGGGAAGCCCAGTGGAGGGGAAAGACAAGATGACTTTCCTAAGTGGTAGATTTGATTCTGTAGAGACAACCGTCAGGAGTGGAAACTCAAAGAGCTTGCTGGTGTGGGACAAGTGTGACTTGTGAATGACCATGTGAGAATGTAAGCAATTGCTTTATGGATTAGGAGGTACTATTCTTAGAATGTTGTACTGTTTACAACCTGGATCTTGTTACCGTCTTTGGAATCTTTAGGAATATCCCAAGTTTAGAGTCTGGTTTATTTCTATCACTCTGGTTTGGGACACATCCATGGAAGGCTGGAAGGGGAGAGGGTTGTTCCAACCATTTTTTATTTGCTTTGTTTTAGAAAATGTGTTAAATGTTTACCAGTGTTAGGAATTTTTACGTTATGTAATTTCAATAAATTGTGGTTACTAGTAAATGACAATTGTGTGAGCATATAAATGTTTTATCTCACTTTATTCTCATAACAACCCTGTGAAACACAGGTTTGTAATTTGGAAATAGAAGATCAGTGTGAAAGTGGTAGAGAAAAAGGAAATTGACATAAGTTAAGTGCCACTATACATAAGTTACTGGGCTCAGTGTTTTTCACACATTTACATTTTCTTCTGAGAGAACCTGTTGGTAGTTTTATAAACAATTTCCACATTATAGATAAGAAAGACAGGATCAGAGAGTGTATTTAATTTTCTCAAGGCTGCACTGCAAGCAAGTAAGCAAGTAGAAGAAACAGGACCTAAGCCTAGATCCTTGGATTCCAAGTCTAATGATCCTTGTGTTATTCCATATAAATCAAAATTAGGGGACCCCAACAGGTGAGTTGATCCATGTGCAAAAAGCAGACAAACTAAGAGATGGTTTATAAAGTGCAGAGTTACCTCACTAAACAAAAGTTCATTTCATGGTGTAACAACTTTTGAAAAGTTATACCACTTTTCAACACTTTGCTTTTGTTTCCCAGTTAAAATAAATTTCTCACCCAAAAACTCACTGACAAAACACACTGTAAGAAGTGCTATTTTACCATTACATTTTCAGGCAAAAAGTTACCCACTGATTTACTTGATACAATATCCAAGAATATCATACAGAAGAAATTGGAATTGTGTGCCATGTTTGGATGAGCCCAAGATATTTTGCTTTATGTATGTATTTACTCACCACCCCTCACCAGCACCCCCCAGCAAGGGCAAGGGCTTCCTCACCAGCACCCCCCAGCATGGGCAAGGGCTTTTTCAAGTACATATAGGTGCTGGACAAGCTGAAGGTGGAGAGTGAGCATGGCATCACTGTTGACGTCTTCCTGTGGAAGTTTGAGACCAGTAAATATTATGTCATTCTCATCGATGGCCCAGGGACCAGCAGCCCATGCCCCCAGGGCCTCCTTATGGAGTGGGAAAAGCTCAGGCTTTCATTTCTGAACCTCTTGGGAGGATGGTACCATATGTCTTGGGAAGGTTTTCCTCATCCAATCATCAATTCTGAATGAATTATAGAGGACAGAACTTTGAAAGTACCATCTCTAATGAAGCCCAGAGGTACTGTCACCTTTTGGGGCTGGGTCAAGTACCTGGTCTGAGGAATTTCTGGTTAAATTACTTCAGTTAAGGGCCTTTGATTAGATTGCGTGACCCAGGGTGGGTCTTAATCCTCTTACTGGAGTCCTTTTTAAATGTAGAAATAAAAGCCACAGATACAGAAAAAAACTGTAGAGACAGAGCTGAGAGAGAACAGAGCCAGACACCCTGTGCTGGTTTCAGTCTTTTGTGGACTCCAGAAAATTGTGTCTTAAATAATTAAGGAATTATTTAACCCAGAAGCTGAGAGAGAAGGCCCTGGGAGCCAGAAACTGTGAGGAAGTCACTTTGGCCAGAAGCTTAAAGCAATGGGGCCTGGAGGAGAGGGGAGAGACAAGTGGGTGCCACCATGTGCCTGAAGGCCCATAGCTGCAGGTTGAGAAGAAGGCATTCTCTGATGATGCCTTGATTTGGACATCTTTGCGACCTCAGAACTGTAAACTTATAAGTTAATAAGTCTCTGTTATAAAAGCCAACCCATTTCTGGTATATTGCTTGGCAGCCTTTAGCAGACTAAAACACTGGGCATTTAGGCCGTTTCCCATTTTGTTTTTGCTTTCGTGAATAATGCTGCAGAGAATAGTGCAAGATAACAAAAAGGTTTTATTATGCAAACATTTTTATCCAAATTGTTGATTAATGTTGACACTGCCTGAAACTGGCCTGTATTCCCCCAGTGGCTTCTGCATGTCCCTGGGGGTGGGGCATACACCCATCTGATACAAACCCCCACCTCAGGAATGGCTCTATTTTCCCTACACAGGGGAAAGTGTGAGCATCTTTTGAACATACGAAGCCGTGGACATAAATACTCTAGCTCTCCATCCCCTTGAACTTAGGTCCAGACCTTCCTCCCTTCACTCTCCTGCATCCTAGTTCCCACAATCTCCAACTATGAGCTGCTCTGGGGGATCTTATGGCCCAAGAACAGGAAGGAGAAGTTCTACCTTTTGCTTTGGGATTTGGGCCCTTCCTTTCCAAAGTGGAACTAGGGCACTTGTAGATAGTCAATATTCTTTTTTTTTTTTTTTTTAAGCTTTATTTTATTTATTTACCACCACCCCCAGCCACTTGCTGCTTGCGCTCACTGTCTGCTTGCGCTCACTGTCTGCTCTCTCTGTGTCCATTCACTGCACGTTCTTCTGTGTCTGCTTGTCTTCTCATCTTCTTTTTGGGAGGTACCGGAAACTGATCCTGGGACCTTCCGATGTGGGAGAGAGGCACTCAATTGCTTGAGCCACCTCAGCTCCCTGGTTTGCTGTGTCTCTCATTGTCTTCCCTCTGTGTCTCTTTTTCGTTGCATCATCTTGTTGCATCAGCTCTCCACGCAGTCCAGCTCTCCACAAGGGCCAGCTTGCCTTCACCAGGGGGCCCCGGGAACTGAACCCAGGACCTCACATATGGTAGATGGGAGCCAAATCACTTGAGCCACATCTGCTTCCTAGTCAATATTTTTTCTAATTAAAGTTTGCAGCATGTGAAAAATTCACCTTTAAGGAGCCATGATTTATTTTCCTATTCAGGCTTCTTGGTGCTCTGATCAGTAAATGAAAATCCAATAACTTTCTTTATCATAAGATGCTCTTTGTCTTATCTCTGAATTCCTCAACTCCTACAAGAGGAAATCGAATGTAAAAATTGGGTGGAATGCTTCCCTGAGGGGGTATTAGTCAGCCTGTTGACTAAACACCAAATTTAATCCCTTATCATTTCTCACCCATTGCAAAGGCAACTCAGATGTAGGGAATGTGGCCTTGACACCCAAAGAACGTGGCTCAGACTGCAAGAGCCCCCAGGGAGTGCTGACACAGGAGGACACACGGGAGAATTTCAGCTTTCACACCAAAGCACAGTACACAAACACAGGCTGTGTTTTAGTTTGCTAAAGGCTGCCAATGCAAAATACTAGAAATGGGTTGGCTTTTATAATGGGGACTTACTAGGTTAAAATCTTACAGTTCTGAGGCTGTGAACATGTCCAAATCAAGGCATCATCAGAGATGCCATCTCACCAAATGTCGGCTGCTGGTGATCCTGGACTCTTGCTACGTGGTAAAGCAAAATGGCTTCTCCTCCAGACTCACTTTCTCCCTGAGTGGGTCATCAGGCATATGGCTCATCTTTCCCCAGTTCCTCTTTCCGTGCCTCTGTTCTCCACTGATTCCAACCTCTGGCCTGTTTCTCAGCCTCTTGGGATTTCTCTGTGTTCCTGTGGCTGCAAGTGATCCAGGAATCCTCTCTTACATGGCAGGGTAAAATGGTGCCTCTCTATTTTTGCCTTCTTCTCCATTTATAAAGTGCTCCATAATCAAAGACCCTCAACTGAATTTAATCCAGTCAAAGGGTCCCACATCCACAGGAATGGACCAATTTAAGAACATAATTTTCTGGGGTCCCCAAAAGACTCAAACCGGCACAGACTACCTGAGAAGTTATTCTAGCTTTGCGGCTTATGAGCTGTGATCTTGGGCAAGTGCTTTAGTTTTCCTGAGCCTCAGTTTCCTCACCTGTGAAATGGGCATGATAACAGTACCTATCTCATAGGATTGTGAATATTGAATGAATTAACCCATGTAAAGGGCTTAAAACAGTACCTGAACATAAGTTCCAATAAATAAACTGTTTTATTTTGCTAAAGGCTGCCAAGGCAATAATATCCAAAATGGGTTGGCTTTTACAATGAGGATTTATTAACTTATAAGCTTGCAGTTCTGAGGTCATGAAAGTGTCCAAATCAAGGTATCATCTGGAGATACTTTCTCCCTGAGTTGCAGCTATGGGTGATCAGGAATATGGTGGCATCCACTTGTCTCTCCTCTCTCCTCTGGCCCTCATTGTTTTCAGCTTTGGGTTCGGTGGTCTCCTCTCAGCTTCTGTGTTCCATTACTTTCAGCTTCTGGCTCCCAGAGTCATCTGTCTAAATTTCTAAACATTTTTCTCTGTGTTGGTTGCTTTGCTGATTCCAGTTTATAAAGGTCACCAGTAAGAGGATTAAGACTTACAGTGGGCCATGCCTTGCTGGCATAATCTAATCAAAAGGCCCTTAACAGATCTAATCTGTTTAATCTAATCAAAGGTTTGTAATATGTTCACATCTGCAGGAATGGACCAATTTAAGAACACAATTTTCTGGGGTCCACAGAAGACTCAAACTACCACAAGAGTATTATTTGTTTTTATTATCATTATTATTATTACATGCATTTGTTATTGAATTGTAGGAAGTCAGCATCCAAGTCAGAGATAACCTGAGGAAAAAATATCTCACCTTTCCTAGCCAAATTATTCACTTTGCAGCTGGATCATCACTTTAAATAAACACATTTGCCCTTGTAGGCTGGGTTTACATGAACCACCCATACATGATTTTATCCAGCCACTCTACAGTAAATGCTGAGATCCAGGGATAAAATCTTTTCATTCATTTATTCACTCAACAAACACTCATGATAAGGTCTGCCCCTAATATTTTCAGGGCTCTGGGTTAGAGTAAAAATGCAGGTCTACATAGCCATGTGTCTCAATATTTAACAACTATAAATCAAGGTAACCAAGCATTACATAAGTGTTTTATTCTACCTTGACAAATTCATTTTCAAAATCCCAGGAAAGCCAGGTTTGCACTTAGAATTCCCAGACCCAAATGTGGCAGTGGGAAGATTGTTGACCTTGGCCCACCCATGGCCTGCCCCCTTTTCATCCCACCCTTGGTTCTGTCCTATACCTTGCATCCTTGCACACAGGCATGTGGATGCTCCAGTGTGCATGTCCAGGTTCTAGGTGCAGCTTCACTCACTCCTGCCATCAATCACTCTGTAGCTGTGCCTCAGGCCTAGGGATGCTCACTCTGAGGGC
>JAQZBX010068840.1:0-15680 GCA_029593785.1 Cabassous unicinctus | reverse complement strand
TCAGGGAAGCGGATGTGGCTCAAGCGATTGGGCTCCCGTCTACCATATGGAGGGTCCCAGGTTTGATTCCTGGGGCCTCCTTGGTGACCTTGGGCAAGTCTCTTTGTCCAGTGGGAGTGAATATCTCATATCTCAACTTGTTATCGTTCGGAACAACTCAATGATGTTCAGAACATGTTGTTGTCTTAGGTTGACTTATGTACCCCAGAAAAAAGCGTGTTCTTAATCCATTCCTGTGGGTGCGAAGCCATTGTGAATAGGACCTTTCAAGATGTTAACTTTTTTAAACTGTCATATCATCTTCCTGACCTCAGTCCTACTTATTAGACTACATGTCCCAATTTTCTCCTCAGATTATATGGTGATGAGTCTTCTGGATTCCTTTCAATTGACATTTACAAATTTCAAATGAGAGTCACTGGGTGTACACTTTGAATGGATTGTACATAGCACAGGACCGTATAACACAGGGAGTCCAGTGGTGGAGGAAGGACTGTGGTTAACAGGACAAATATGAGAATGTTCTCTCATGAACTAGAACAAATAATACAGTACTAATACAGGGTGTTAATAATCAGGTGGGTTGGGGGAAAAACACCAAATGTAAGATATGGGTTATAATTAGTAGTAATATTTTGACAATGCTCTTTCATAGTTTGCAACAAATGTTTCACAACAATGCAAGGTGTTGGTGGTGGGGTGATGTATGGGAGCCCTGTATGATGATATGCATGTTTGTAAGCTCATAACTTTTACTATACACTTATTGTTTTATGTATGTTCATGTATGAATGAAATACTTCAATAAAATTTTATTAAAAAAAAAAAAAAAAAGTCTTCTGGAGTCAGAGGATCAGGTTCTGTCCCGTGGAAATCAAGCCATGAGGCCTTGTTTAATGGATGGAGAGTGCCAGGGCCTACTCCTGGTTACATGAATTCCATGATTGTTCTCTGCCCACCAAGATCCACAATATCCTTTATAAGGTCATCTTACAGATAGGGGCTGGGAGTTACCCTGGGTTGGCAGGTTAACCAGAAAGCCAGCCTTTATGACACTGAGGTCATGTTTTAGTCAGCAAGGCCAGAACTAGGTCTTCCTCCATCCTGCAGCCTCTCCCTTCCCTTTGGGGATATTCTGTCATCAGCCTTAACCTCCTGCCAAACCAGAAGGTGTGAAGGGTATTGGGTGGCAGCAGGAGGGCTGAGGATTTTAATGGGGCACATATTGCTGGCAGAGGTTGCCAGAGCCTTCGCCTCTCATTACTTGGGGTGCTCCAGGAGGAAGGAGACAAGCAATAGCTCCAGCTGCAGGGAGGCCAGGCCTGATGCAATTCCTCTCTCAGGTCACCCACACCCACAGGGAAGCTGGCGTCTTGGCTAGCAGTTAGTTTTATGGATTCTTTAGCTCTCTTTCTTGGAGGAGGAGAGAGCCACACTGCCATGCCTATAGGATTATTGCCTTGAAACACTGCTTCCTGTGTCTCCTGTCCCACCCACAGGTGTCCCCAGTCAGGTCTGTCAGGTTCCCCCTTACCAGTTGTGCCACAGATGGTCCCTACTGTGGAAATCACCTCTAGGATGTAAACTTCTTCCTTCTGTTCCACAGAAGGCATCTCATATTTTTCTCCTCACATTTATGCTTTCCTCACCCCGAGTCAGAAAAAGAGCAGGGGATTTTCATTCTCATTTTTTGTATACCTTTTTTAAAAAGTATTTTCTAATTCTATTTTTAAAAACTTTTTACTGTGATATATAGCACCTATTTTCTCCTTCATTTTACTTTTGAGAAACACAGGTTGAGTTGGTGGGAGCTGAGCCCAGATCACTGCTGGCCCATGGGGCTGGTCTGGGGAGGGTTGGGGCTTGGCAGGAATGCCCAGGACACCCTGATGGCCAGCGTAATGCAGGGAGTGGCACGGTGGTGTGGGGATGGGATGGAGGAGATGAGCAAGCTGCTGCCTTGTCCCTTCTTACCTTTGAGCTTCATCTCTGACCTGGGGAAGGGACTTCTCCAAAGATTCTGAGGACTCAGCTCTCATTCTGCCCACCCCAGAATGGGCCTTGGGGCCTTCAGCCTGACAGGCTCTTCACCTAGTTGGGAGCTGTGTCTATGGACCCAAACTGTCTCCACTCACTTTCTGAAGGGAGAGCAAGCAGGAATTGCTGGCACTAGCCAGGTTCAGTGTGCAGAAGGTGTTCCAGACTCCTGGCAGCCTGCTCGCCCAGCTCCAGGCTCAGGTGGCTTCAGACTACAGGATGGATGACTCAGGTAAACTGTGCTGGACAAACAAGCCTGTATTCTCAACCCAGCAGGGTGATGACTGTAATTAGCTTTCTTGTCATCACTGTACCACCACCTTCTGAGGGTGGGCACTCCAGGCCCAAAGCCAAGGCCCAAGGAGACTGGCAGGAATGTGGTTATCTTGGTTTGTGTCTTGTTGCCCAAGATGCTTCCTGATGCTTCTAAAGCTGGGCTTGGAGCCCAGCCAACGGCCCTGTACTGACTGATGATGTCACTGAGGCTGCTGGACTGAAAGAGCCCTACCCAGAGCAAGGACAAGCCAGTGAAGAAATTCTGGCATGTGATTCTTTCTCCTGATCCTAACACCTACTGTTTCAGTTCTCCCTTCCTTCGGGATAGTCAGTAGTTCTTAGGAAGTGTACATCAAAGTATTATGTGTTCAAGGAGCATGAGGTACACAATCTACTCTCAGATATTTAGAAAATAGAGACAGAGAGACAGATAGCTAGACAGATGGATTGATGGATGGATAGATAGATTGATATGGCAAATGTGGCAACATGTTAAAATTGGTGGATCTGGGTATTGTGGGGCAGTATATTGGAGTTCTGTGTGTGGGGTTTTGTATTATTTTTGCAACTGTCCTATAAGTTTGAAATTGTTTAAAAATAAAAAATTTAAGGGGGAAAAAAAGACTAGGAGAACTAGAGAAACTTGGCCAGAGAGATGATTGGGCTTAAGCTAATAGGGTGGCTCAGTGTTCAGGTGTGCAGCTGAGGACTGCCATACTTGGATTACTTAAATAATAAAAAAGAACTAGGTACTATTTACTGAGCACTTACTGTGTTCCAGGCACAGTTATAAGCATGTCACATTATTTCATTTAATTTTCAAAACATCCCTATGATATAGGTATTAGCATTCTAATTTTACAGATGAAAAAACTGAGGCACTGAGTAACTAGCTTAAAAGTAAAAAGCTGGTCAACAGCGAATGCAGGATTTGAACCCAGGCTACTAATCTAGAGTTGGTGCTCTTAACTCTTACACAATACTGCCTCTCTTCTGCTCTGTCATTGTGACTATAGCGATGCAAGAAAAGGCATGAACATGGAATTTCAGGATTCTAGGCCTGGCTCAGCCACAATAAACACTGTGTGATTTTGGCTGTTGCTCCCCCACTCTGACCTTCAGATTACTCAGCATAGAACGTGGGGGTTAGGCCAAGCAGTATTTGCAACTCTGAGTTCCTAGTTTTATGGCTCTACCCACATGCAAACCGTGTTGTAGAAAAGTCCCTCTCCGTCCACCTCTGTACAGCCCAGTTGAAGTATTTACTCCTGACTGTCAAGGGCAGCTTCACAGGCATTTGAGCAAGGCCGTGATAATTCACAGCCAGATGCCACTGACTAATGGAGCAAATCTGCTTACCCATCCACACCTCAGTTTCCCTACTCAAGTCAGTGGAGATAATGACCTCTTTGAGCTCCGTGCTGGCACGATCCAGGGTTAATTAGCATTAGTCACAGGCTTTGGAATCCTCAAAAGGGTCATCTGCTAGGTTCAGTGATGACACACTACTCTGGCCTGTGCCCCCATGAGCATCGCTCCCAGCTTCACCAGTGGCTTGCCTAACTTTGCAGAATGGCCCTGGGGTGACCTAGCCCTGGGATGGTGCTGTGACCAAGCATGAGGAAAGCCCTCAGGAGCAGAGTGTTGCTTCAGCACTTTTCATCTGTGCCAATATGGCTGCTAATGGCTTATCTTCCCCTGGGTATCCCCTTTCAGTCCAATTCCCATTCAACCTGGTTCTTCTCCTTGCGACTCATACGTCTAATCTTGGACATAGGATCCTAACTCTGACCTTAAATTTAGAGAGACTTTTTTCTTGTCTGGCTCCTCAATAAATATCCATTCTCTTTCTCTCTCTCCCTGCTGTCTCGATGGTTTCAATCTCTTTTTCCATCACTGTATTAGCCTATGGGAGAAACAAGACAGCTTCAGCCTTCAGGGAGCTTAAGCCTGGTTGGGAGGCAAGACTGGTAACAAAATAAGGACAAAGTTAGGATGATGCTGAAAATGAGAATAAGCCATTTGAAAACAGTAAGTGCTGTATTGTCTGCCTCTGTTGATCTGCTAGCGATTAAAGCGGAGAGGCAAGTTTCGCCTTGCCTCACTGTAATCCTGTGTAGGTAAGGAAGGCAGAGATGTGGAACACAGGCGGCATCTAGTGGCTCTAATAGGTACTGCTGGCATTACTGTTTGACTCCAAGACCATATGCTTACCTGGAATCTCAAGTGACTCCCTCCAGCTCCTTGATATTTGGGAGGTAGCTTGATGCTTCTAGTCACGTAACATCTGGTCCCATTTTACTTGACATCTAATTTCTTTGGATCTACATTAGAAAAGTTCTCACTTATGCTTTCACATCCATTTCATTCCCAGATTAGAGAAGGAGGAAGTTAAGCTCATGGAAACCCAAGACCATGACACAGACGCAGACAAACACACAACTAGGCATGTCAACAGAAGGAAAAAGGGTGATGAATGATGCTGCCAAATCTAGATTAGAAGGATTAAGGGACAGAATTCAAGTGTGCCCTTGTTTTGTATCTCTAAAAGGTTAGCGGCAGTAGAAGTGGCCATTTCTTTTTTAACAATTATGAAAGAGTCAGCTCAGAAAAGGGGTTAATTAGATTCCATTCTGGGGTGTAAGTAGATTGAAGATGACTGGAAGGGAGGAAAAGAGGGCAGGGGTTCCTCTGTTTTTACTATGTGACTTAGAACAGGTAACTTTCCTGTCAGCCTATAAAACATGAAAAACGAACCTTCTTTGATACTCAGTATGAGCTAGTAAGCTACAAAAATACTCCTAATTGTTTGTATATAAAGCATTTACCAAAACTAGGCAATATATTACTTGGCAACTTTCAAGGTAAAACTTTATTATTACTCTATCTTAATGTCACTTATTGCTATCCCTTCTCTATTGTTTCTCATATAGGCATACAAAAAGATTGGGAGAAACAATGAAGTATAAAAACTTTCAGAAAAAAGAAAAAAAAAAAAAAACTTTGGGACATTGGGAAAGGAGGGAGAATAAAGTTATTAAAAATCTTTGCTAAATCAAGGAGACTCTCTTTGGTTTTCAGGAAGTACCAGGGATTGAACCTGGGACCTCCTCGTACATGCAAAGCAGGTGCTCAACCACTGAGCTACGACGACTCCACAATTTTTTTATTCATTGCACAAACATACTATTGTTTAAATAACAATTAAAAAATCCAAAGAAAATTATTTATCCTCATTATAATACAATGACTCTTTCCATTTTTCTCTCTCAAGTTTTCTTTTAGTCATGGTTAAATAAATCACAGTAGAGATATTGCATTGTTTGCCTTGGTATTGCTTTTCATGTATTATATCATAGGCACCTTTCACACTTAACATAATCATTAAAATTATGATTTTAATGGTTTGAATTATATTTCACTGGCTTTTATTCACTATATGTAATTAATCACTTAATTGTTAGATATTTAGGTTATTTTCAACTTATTCCAAGTAACATTATATTAAACATCTTTATGTATATAACTTTTCCTCTTTTGACCTAGATCCTCAGCTAGGAGGCAGAACAATATAGGATTAGGAGCTCAGACTTTGGAGGCAGACGGCCTGAGTTTGAATTCTGGCTCTCACCACCCCTGTGAGGTTCAGCAAGGTAGTTAACTTATGCTTTAGTTTCCTCCTTTGTAAAACAGGGATACTAATAGTACCTACCTCATAGGATTGTTATGAGGCTTAAATAAGATAATATATGTAAAGTGCTTAGAACAGAGCTTGGCAAATAGCATATACTCGCAATGATAGCTATTAGTAGTAGTAATAAAATCAATTTTCAAAGGTTCTCCTGTTCAAGACTGTTCCTCTCTCTCCTTCCTCTCACATCTCAGTAAGGCAGACTTCAGCTGCAGTCTTGGCTTCACTATCACTTCAAAATGGCTCAAAATGCTCACCCTTCCACCAAGATATTTTAGGATGCTTTCCCTACTTCTCCTTTAGTTCTGGACAGGACTGGCTAGGAAATGACCAAGGAACATAAGCAAAGTTTTCTTGCCTCTGTGACCTTGGTTTCCTCATGAGAACTAAGAGGGCCTTGGAGGCGAATCTCAAGAGTCCCTTCTAGGTCTCACATTCTATGATCTTACTTCTACTTCATTGAGGTCTGTTACTGACCTACTGTGGGAAAGTCAGTCAATCTTCCATCATATCTGCTTACTGGCATATTGATAGAGAGTTGATAGAAGTGAGTACAGATAGCTGAAAAGTATATATAAAAATGGTCTTAATCTTTGGCTAAACCACCAAGTCTCCATGACTTACCAGTCCTATCCAGAGGCTTCTGTATGTTCCACTTTCCCTCTCTTCCTAACTGGCTTCAGCCATATGACAGCACAGCAAGAATAGTCAGTGCCACAAAACCAGAGGGGCACTGTGGAGAGACAATAACCACCACCACAACTTGAGCCAATAAGCAATCAGAGAAAAGAACAAGGGATAAAGATGGAACGAATGATCTCTAATTAAAGGGCTCAAATGCAGTATGCACTTCTGAGGGCATGGGTCAAATGACCCAGATAGCAATTTAAAGCCAAAGAAAACTCAGAATAGGAATAAGTCTAAAAATAGAAAGGAAAACTGAGGAGGAGGAAGTGTTTGTACTTCTGTTGTTAGTTGAGCTGTACATGCAGCTGTTTTTGTTGCTAAGATGGAACAGGGTGGAAGGGATTTAAAAGCTGGCTTTGGGACAGCCACAACTGTTCTAATAGTTTGGTAAATGAGAAAAGCCACCAGAGAGTGTTCTGTTAAAGTTGGCTAAAATCTAAAAAACAGAAAAACCGAAGAACCAAGAAAAATAGTCATTTTGGAATACTAGTATCCCATGAATAGTTGCAAAATATTCCTTTCTGCAGTGAGGGGCAGATCTCAACTTTGCTTGGGAAAGGGAAATCATAAAATCAGTGCTGAAAGATATTTGCAGCTGTATTATAATGGAAAGAACAGAAAGGTTGGGAAACATGGATTTAAGTGCGGGTCTGCCACATTCTAGCTATGACTAAGAGCTAGTTTTTAAATAGCTTGAGTTTCAGTCTTCCTCTCTGTAAAAAACAAAAACAACAAAGGGAAATGCAACCTTTGTTAAAACACAGAATCCTAGAGGCCTTAGTGGAGACAAATAGTGAAAGGAGAATCTGAAGACTGGGCCGTCAGCCAAAAAAATGTGTCTGAAGGGCCTTGAAGAGCTGGGGGTCTTCAAGATACCATCCCCTGCCCTGACCACTGGGACCAAGGACCTCACAAGAAGGCTCTGACCTGGGAGGTAGAGAGGAAGGAGTTGGAAGTTTTATTTAATGAGAAACAGCAGGACACAATTAATAGAGATTATTATAGCATTCCTATATGCTACTGAGTGTGGCTAATAAAATTGGGAAAATTCCTTAGAATGCTGACTTACTATCCTACCTTTGTGCATAGTAAAGTAGTAAAAATGAAATTTTAGGCAGTTATCGTCTTTAAAGATATCTGCCAAAAGAAAAAAAAAAAAAATCAAATAACGGATCAAATTAGGAAGATGGGTTCCTAGAAAGACCAAACCAAAAACTTTTACAAGTAACATACCACAAGAATGAACAATAGCTTAGGGTTGAATTGATGTCTGGATGTGTGGAAGAGAAGAGATGCTTTGGGAAAAGAAACTCATGAATTCAATCCACTGAGAACATCCCATTTTTGTTTAAAAGCATATTTAATCCAGTCTAGTAGCATATTCACCAGTCTGACCAGTAAACTCGAGCCCTCTGGTACAATGTTAAATAGGCCAGCATTAAGATATCTTGTGAAAAGTAAGTAGGGTTGATAGCCTCATTTTCTGTGGCTCTATACATTCTGAGCATTTGAAGCACTGATGTTCAATAAATCAATCCCTCGTATCCTAAACTCTAGAACACCTTTTATAGATGGTCATCTTCATATATGACTCAACTCAATGTTAAAAATAAAACTCGTAGCTCTTGATTAGTTAAGCTAAAAACCTCAAGATCCTTTTTTAAAGATGTTTTCCTTTATTTATTTAAAGATTTATTTATTTATTCCCGCCCCTCCACCCCGTTGTTTGCACTTGCTGTCTGCTCTCTGTGTCATTTGCTGTGTGCTCTCTGTGTCTGCTGTCTTCTCTTCAGGAGGCCCTGGGAACCGAACCTGGGACCTCCCATGTAGGAGAGAGGTGCTCAATCACTTGAGCCACCTCAGCTTCCTGCTTTGTTGTGTCTCTCATTGTCTTTCCTCTGTGTGTCATCTTATTGCATCAGCTCACCGCATCAGCTCGCCACATCTGCCCATTGCACCAGCTAGCTGTCTTGTTCATCTTCTCCAGGAGGCACTGGGAACCGAACCCAGGACCTCCCATGTGGTAGGCAGGAGCTCAATCGCTTGAGCCACATCCACTTCCCTCAAGATCCTCTTTGATTCCTCCCCTCTTCCTCATGCCCAAATCAATCATATTGAAGTCATCACTAACATTTCTATCAAATCATCCCCTCATTTCCACTGCCATGGCCACTGCCCTTATACATTCCCTAAAGTCTTCCCGTCTCCCCTAATGCAGGCTATACAGACACCAGAATTACCTTCCTATACACAATTCCCTGCTCAAAAATATTCTTCCAGCAGCTTCCCTTTCCCCATAGAACAAAGTCCAAACTCTTCAGTATAACATAAAAGTCTCCAGTGTGACCCAACTTCTGTTCTTATGCTTTCTCTTCTACTACTTAATGCAATGCTCTAGCCACAGCAGAATACCTGCTTTTTCAGGAAAACATCCTACACTCTGCTCATTTGCTAATGATGTTCTTTTAGCCTCAAATATCCTTTTATTGGTTAGCAGATGTAGCTCAAGTGATTGAGTGTCTGCTTCCCATGTACGAGGTCTGAGGTTCGATCCCCAGTACCTCCTAAAAACAAACGAAAAAACCAATTCTCATTGGTGAGTGGATGTGTTCAGTGGTTGAGTGCCTGCTTCCCATGTACAAGGTCCTGGGTTCAATCTCTGGTACCTCCTTTAAAAAAAAAAAAGTCCTTTTATTAAGTACCTACCACGTGCGAGGTGCTGTTTTAAGTGTTAGGATTTTAAAAAGACAAGGTCCCTGTTCTACTATAGCCTGTATCTTCCACTCATCTTTCAAGGTTCAGCTCAAATCTACCCCTGCCTGGAAATTGTCTCCAATTCTGTATCTGAGAATTAACTTCTTTCTCTTTTAGACTTCTAAAGTATTTAGCACTGTTTGTCTTGTGCAGCACTCATGTTTAAATGTGTCTTCCAGCCTGGACTATAAATTTCTTGCCTCACACATTTCTTAAATTACTCTAAGTCTGTCCCAATCCACTTCCATTTATGATAAAAAATAAAAAAAAAACAACAAATAAAACTTGTGGAGCTTTACCTATTTTAAAGAAATGTAAATACTTTTTGAGGGGTTATAAATTTAAAATTATAGTGGAAAGATGTGAAAAAATACCCACATTATTCTAACATGACCCTTAGAGGCTTGTAGTCCATTTGAATGCTCTGTATTAATACTTCTAGAACACTCTTTAAAAAATTATAACCTAGCAGCTATGAACTTCTAGAGAGCAGACTTCTTATTCACTTAGTCACCAGTCAGCAAATGGCTTCCCATGCTGGGCCACAGGTCTCCTGTCTGTAAATATTAGAGAACTGCTCATTAGTCTCCATCTTAGGGAGCATGGATACTGGCAATGATCAGAAGACCATCTACCACTGCCAAAGGCAAGAGAACAAACCAAGAAAAATAACTGGGAAGCAGCCTCTACTTGGCCTCATCTACTGATAGAGGCACAATTTAAGAGCGCTATCAACACTATTTACTCTTTTAAAAATCAGGATAGAAAAGTCACAAATTTAAAATCTGAAGTGCTTGAAAAAAGTGATTGTCATTTAGATTAAAGAGACTTAACAAAACCCATGAGTCTGGACAAATCAAATGCAAACAAATGTTGGAAATAATTAGGAATTTTGAATATGACCTGAGTATTAGATGACATTAAGGGATTATTAATTTTGAGGGGGTGTTGTAATATATAGGAAGACTGTTTAATTTTTTAAAGGTATAATTTACAGTACAGTATTTATGGATGGAATATTGTGATATCTGTTATTTTCTTTAAAATAACTCAGCATAAAAGGAGTTTTATATATATATATATACATATAACATATATACATATAACATCAGTTAACAAAAGAAAATATGTCATGTCAGAGAATACTTTCTAGCTTTTCAAAGGTCATGGTCACAGTAAGCAGTCTTATTTAGATGGGGCAGATTCAAGGTCAATTTTCACCACCAGGGAGACTGATGCTCCCCTCCAGCAATGAAAGAGCCTCAGCGAGACTCAAATGGAGACAGCGTGCATTAGAAGGCACACAGAAAGGGACCTCTTCTGTAGCACCTCCCTTCCCTTGTCTTTTATTCTATTGTTATCAAGGTGAAGAGAGAAAATGATGAGCTTATCATTCACTATAATACACCAGGAGATCTCCTGGTTACATAATGAAGATCGTCTTGCTTCTGATTAAAGAAAGATTATATCTCTTTTGCTGGAATTACAAATAAATTTTAGGCTTTGTGGCCAATCTGAAAACCAAAATTTTGACTTTGTTGACTATTCCACTGAAGTTTTTTCAATCTCTGCATTCTTTATATTAGCTCTCTAGGTGGTGAGGTAAAACTGTTCTCCAGCAGTAAGAATCTTATCAAATATTTTATTATATGTATTTTATATCCTGGGATATCAGAATCCTTGAAACACTGCCCCTATACTAAGACCCTGATATGGGTGTTCACATCCTTCATCTTCCAGTTAGTTTCATAAACCCACACTCCTTTAACAGAACCAGGTTTGCTGGTATCGTACCCTTGCCACATCCCCAAACGGAAATAGGGTTTCTCCTCAGTCAGATGCAAATAACTGACATTTATTGTCTTTGCAAAGGCAGGGGTTCCTTATGATTAAACCAGAATGGAGAAAACAGCATCAGCTGACCAAAACGGAATTCATACTTTTATTTTTCAAAAAGTTGGTCTTATTCCATTCTCTGCAGGAAAGGGATGGAGCATCTTCAGGATGAGCATAAAGATTCCCACTGCCGGAATATTCGGAATACCTTCCTTGACTTCTCAGAGAGACTCTATAAGTAGAAAAGCTCATTATTAGAGATTAAATTCTGTTACAGAGATAATGGCTGGGTATCAGCTCACAGGCCTGGTCTGTAAATTTCTCCCATAATGTTCCAGAGATATACAAGTTACATTTTACACTGTGCTACAAATAACATATTCCTAAAACCAGACTAAATCAAGAAGACTGTGTTCTATTGTTAGAACTACTGCTGACACCAGAGCCTCTAAAATACCGCTCATATCCTCCCTCCAAGTATCTGTATCTGTCCTTATTCTTATATCTAACCTACCATTAGCACAGCACATATCTTGCACTGGTTTCTCATCCATGATGTTGAATTAGCCATAATTCTTTTTTCTTGTGAACAAGGATCCACATCTACATGATATCTAGCTGGGGTTAACAATATAATCCAACGCCAAGGAATAAAACAAAGTTAAATGATCCTCAAGTATTTAAACTATGACCTTGAACTTCTCAGTTTCAAGTTTTAGCCAATAGAGCTAATAATAGGAAGAATCTCATAGCCATTTGATTGTGCCTATGAAGTGATCTGAGATTCTGAAAAATGGTGTTACAGGGAAACAAAGCAATTTGCTAAAAGGTAAAGTTCCCAGTGAATGAGAACACTTGGTTTTCTGCCTTTGAAGGTCCAATGAAGAGCACAGATACTCAACACAGAGAGGTTCCCAGTGTACAAATAATATCTGCAAGATAATCAATAAAGTTAGCTCTAGTTTCTGACATAAGATGACATTTTCACTGTTTCCTTATCCTTTTTGTGGATGACTGTCTCAATAAAATAAAAGTTCCAGGAGGGAAAACGAGTTCTTTCTAATAACTGAGGGGAATTTAGTTAATATAGTGACAGAAAACCAAGTTGAAAGAAGTGTAAGTTTAAAAAGTAGTAAAAACTTTTTCTTAACATCAAGATCCTTTACCACAGTATCATGAAGCTTTGTATTTTCCAATCAGAGCAGCTTAAGGAAGGTTAAAATAAAAGTTACCAAGCAGGGTCTTAGAGTCCTAAAATCCAGGGCCAATCAGAAGATCAATTTCTTTCATGATGAAAAAGCCTTGTGGGGTTTCTTTTAGTATGACAGTGACAAAGGAAGTCTTAATTAAAACTGCTAATACACTCTTTCACAAAGATCTAGGTAGAGAGCATTTATGTGCAAAGATAGCTTTAATCTCTCCCGTTTAAGCAGTGGGTCAAACATTTGTCTTCAAATAGCTTTATATATTTTCAAAAGTTTTTAAACTGGGAAAATGCAGATTTTTCTTCTGCTAAAACTTAGAAAACCTTTATCTGCATATTTACGAAGGGCACTAATGTACATTCTTGGGCTACTCCAACTATCATTCCCTCAAATGAAATCCTGTGACCCTACAAAACAATGAATCTGGGAATGATTCTTGGAAATATCTGCTGGCAAGCATTATTTTACTTTGTCCTTGGAGGGCATAGAGGTTAGAAATTATTATATTCATACCATGCTACAAGATAAATTTGGGAGTAAGCAAAGGAAAGAGAACCCAGTTTTCATGATTCCTTAATGCTTCCCCTATGACTTTCATCCTTTACATAGAGCAAACGTTTGACTTTTCTCAGTTGTCATGATGGATTTGAATTTACCCACATTTGTAGCCAGAAGCAGTCATTACTGAGCTGGCTAGCTGAAAGTAAGTGCACAAGTCTGGGGTTGTGGAATACAAGAAAGTACCGTACTCCATGTGAGGAATGAAATCATAATCTCAGTGTCAGAGCACAGTGCTCTGAACAGCTAATTTAACTGGCCAGGTCCCAAGTGCAAGTGATGGCAACTGGTGGAAAAAGCAGCTGTTCGCAATGTGAGACCAGAATGCCTGCTTATTCATCTATTTCTGTTTCTGTATTCCTTCTCGACTTGGAGTCATTTTAGTTGGGAAGACAAAGAACTTTCCAGAATTTGATGGGATGCTCTATGCTAAATGCAGAAATATTGAATCAGTTCCCTGACTGTTCTCTAGAATGAAACCAGAATGAGTCTAACAATTTATGAAAGCTGAGGGCAGGCAGGGTGCTAATTATAGGACCAGCCTTTGCTCACCATCCCATAAACAACAAGTGCTGCACACATACAGGGCAATGGCTTATCTCACCATGGAGTCTGTTTCAGTTGGCTGGTTAGACTGTTTGTGGGCCAAGAGGACATTCAGCACTGCCTTCCAGCCTGGCTCTGCCTGGGCGCTGGCATCTAACTCAGTTCCACTATCCTCTCTGGTTTCCTTGCCAAGTGTGATATTCACCCAAGGGCACCAGTCTCTATGCTGAGAGGTAGGATCAAAGAAGCTTCGAGAAGATGTGTCCTGGAGGAGCAGGAAGAGAAGTACTGTTAATGAAGGGAGGTGCTATGTAAATTCAAGGAGACCTGCTACTAGTTGTGAAGACCAGAATCTCACAACTGCCCACATTTCTAGTTTTTATGTTATCCTTTAAACTTTGCCTATATTTTTTCCTCCCATTTTCTTTTTTCTTTCACAACTTTTGTCTTAGACAAACTATAACTTTTAAGCCCCACCCCACCCCATCGATTGCTGCCACAATTGCCTGAAATATTTATTACCTCTCCAGAATCCATCCCAAAGGAACAAAAGGCAAAACCTTTAAATGTTTTCCCTGTTGGTCACCCAATTGTCCTATCTTTATACTGATTCACACGGTCTACTTTTAGCCACAGGACCAGGAAGGGCTTGCGCCTGCTTCTCTATGCTGTATAGTGAGGGCTTAGTGTGCTCCATGTGCTCAGTGACTTTTACATGCAAAGGTGGACTCACTGAGCTGCTAGAAGAGCAGAGGCGAGCTCGCTTGGCTCTCCGGAGAGGGCTAGATGGCACTTCCAGGCCAGACGTATCTCCTGTTCCCATGCTTCGGGTCACCGGGCGGGTTCTGGTGGTGGGGCTAGCAGCCTCCAGCTCAGGATGGTCAACAGGACTGGAAGAGTCCCAGCTCCGAGTTCGGGAGACGATGAGACCTGGGCTCTTTTCAGTCTGAAGGAAAGGGCAAATAACAGAAGTCCACATATCATATTAATGATTATGGTCAGGAGAAATATTTCTAGAAGCACGTGAAAGCTAATTTATAATTTATTTGTTTGTTTAGACATTTTACAAATTGGGGTAAAATAAACCTAAAACTTACCATCTTAACCATTTTTAAGTTTACAATTCAGTGGCATTAAATACATTCACAATGTCATGTAATCGTAACCACTATCCATTTCCAAAACATTTTCATCACCCCAAACAGAAACACTGTAGCCATTAAGCAATAATTCCCTAATTTATAGTTTAAACTATAAGAATTTAGTTTCTGAACTGCCTACATGACTAAACTCTTCAAAGAATACTAGGTTTCTAAACAAAATAATGAATTTAGCTTCTCCATTGCAACTAGTAAATGGAAATATTACATGGTATTCTGATCAATGTAGTTAGAAGTGAAGCCTACCTACCACCTAAGTTAATTTCCACCTTTTCCAACAACACTTTTGGCAAGTGTTGGATTAAAAAAAAAAAAAAAAAAAATCCACCCTAAACAAGCCATTTAAATCCATACCGGCTCTGAGCCTGGGGAAAACGTGGTATCCTGGCTACGAGTCATCATCCTCCGAGGAGATTCAGACACCAGAGGGACGCGCTCTGGCCGCCCATCAGGGACTGGGATGGGAGAGCTGGTCAGGCCAAAGGGTGCATCCAGGTCGGTCATAGATGACTCAATCTGCTGGAAGCCCCAGAGTCCCACTTTCCTCATACACTGTGAACATGTTATCAGGGAGAGCTGCAGAGGCTCCAAGGAAGAACTAGGTATGAATAGAAAATAAATTAAGTTTTCTCAAAGGATAACATTTCCAAGTGACTAAATATGATTTAAGAGTATTCTTTATCCCAGCAAACAAAACTTTGGAACAGACCAGTGGACTGTGAACAATGTCCTGTCAGAGAACTCCTCCTCCAAACTCAGGACTAGCTTCATCAAATCTCACACATTTCCTGTAGGAAAAGCTGTAGGCCTTCGGCATGCTCTCTACGCTAAGACTGTTTTGATGGGAAGCGGGTGTGGCTCAGTGGATGGAGCCCCCGTTTACCATATGGGAGGCCCGGGTTCGCGTCCCAAGGCCTCCTTGTGAGGGCA
>JAQZBX010068839.1:0-15681 GCA_029593785.1 Cabassous unicinctus | reverse complement strand
CTCTTAATGGATTAAACTCACCAGTCAAGAGACACAGATGGGCAGAATGGCTAAGGAAATATGATCCATCTATATGCTGTCTACAAGAAACCCACCTTAGACTCAGGGATTCAAGGAAGCTGAAAGTAAATGGTTGGAAAACAATTATACAAGCAAACAATAAAGAAAAAAGGGCAGGAGTAGCTATCCTAATATCAACAAAATAGATTTTAAATGCAAAACTATTATAAGAGATAAAAATGGGCACTATATATTAGTAAAAAGGGTAACCCTTCAAAAAGGAAGAATAATTATAAACATTTCTGCACCTAATCAGTGCATCTCAAAATACATGAGGCAAACACTGGAAAAACTAAGTGGAGAAGTAAATGCCTCTACAGTTATAGTGGGGGACTTTAAATACACCATTATCACCATTGGACAGAACACATAGACAGTGAATTCATAAAGAAACAAAGACTCTGTATAATACATTAGAGGAGCCGGACCTAATAGTCATATACAGAAGGCTACATCCAAATACAGTGGGATATACATTCTTCTCTAGTGCACATAGATCATACGCCAAGATAGACCACATGCTAGGGCACAGAACAACTCTCAATGAATTCAGAAAGATTGAGAATATAAAAAGTAATTTTTCTGACCACAGTGGAATGAAATTGGAAATCACTGAGGGCCAGAAAACCAGATTAGGCACAAAGATATAAAAGTTAAACAACACATTCTTAGATAAAGACTGGGTCAAGGAGAAAATCTCAAAAGAAATCAGTAACTACACTGAAAGGAATGAAAATGACAATACAATATATCAAAAGCTATGGGATGCAGGCAAAGCTGTACTGAGAGGGAAATTCATAGCCATAAATGCAGACATTAAAAAAGAAGAAAGAGCTAAATATGAAAGCCTAACTGCACACCTGGAGGAATAGGAAAAACAGCAACTAACTAACACCAAAGGAAGTAGAAAGAAGGAAATAACAAAGATTAGAACAGAACTAAATAAAATAAAAAATAAGAAAGCACTAGGAAAAAAAAAACAAAACCAAAAGCTGGTTCTTTGAGAAGATCAACAAAATTGACAAACCCTTAGCCAGACTAACAAAGAAAAAGAGAGAGCAGATGCAGATATTCAAAATAAGGAGTGAGGAAGGAGATTTCACTGCTGATCCCTCAGAAATAAGGAGTATTATAAAAGGACACTTTGAAAAATTATATGCCAACAAGAATGATAATTTAGAGGAAATGGACAAATTCCTAGAAATTTACAAGCAGTCCATATTGATGAAAGAAGAAATTGATGAACTCAACATTTCAATTACAGGTAAAGAGATAGACTCAGTCATCAAAAACCTCCCAACTAAGAAGAGACCAAGACCAGATGGCTTCACAGGTGAATTCTACCAAATATTCCAGAAAGAACTAACACCAATCCTGCTTAAGCTCTTCCAAAAAATAGAAGTAGAAGGAACATTGCCTAACTAATTCTATGATGTCAATATTACCCTAATACCAAAGCCAAAGAAAAATACCACTTTAAATGAAAATTACAGACCAATCTCTACAATGAACCTAGATGCTATAATCGTCAACAAAATACTTGCTAATTGCATTCAACAACATATCAAAAGGATTATACACCATGACCAAGTGGGTTTCATCCCAGGTAAGCAAGAATGGTTCAACATAAAAAAGTCAATCAATGTAATACACCACATAAACAGATTGAATGAAAAACATCACACGATTATCTCTATAGATGCAGAAAATGCATTTGAGAAAATACAGCACTCTTTCCTGATAAAAACACTGCAAAAAATAAGACTGGAAGGAAAATTTCTGAACATGATAAAGGGTATATGTGAAAAACCCAAAGCTGACATCATCTTCAGTGGTGAAATCATAAAAGCCTTCCCTCTGAGATTGGGAAGAAGACAAGGTTGCCCCCTATCACCACTCCTATTTAACATTGTCTTAAAAGCACTTGCTTGAGCACTGAGGCAAGAAAAAGATATAAAAAATATTCACATTTGAAAAGAAAAAGTAAAAATTTTATTATTTGCAGAAAACATGATCCTATACATAGAAAGCCCTGAAAAATCTACAACAAAGCTTCCAGAACTTATAAGGGAGTTCAGTAAATTCGCAGACTATAAGATCAATGCTCAAAAATCAACAGCATTTCTGTACACCAATAACGAGCAATCTAAGGAGAAAACCAAGAAATAAAATACCATTTACAATAGTAAATAAAAGAATCAAATACCTAGGAATACAGTTAGCTAAAGATGTAAAGTACTTATATACAGAAAACTACTCAACACTGTTAAAGCAAATCAAAGAAGACTTAAATAAATGGAAGAATATTCCCTGTTCATGGCTAGGAAGACTAAACATCATCAAGATGTCTAATCCTACCCAAGCTAATCTATAGATTTAATGCAATCCCAATAAAAATCAACACTGAATTTTTTAATGAATTGGAAAAACTAACTACAAAATTTATTTGGAAGGGTAAGAGGACCTGAATCTCAAACACATATTAAAAAAGAAAAATGAAGTTGCAGGTATCACTCTACCTGACTTTAAAACATACTAAAAGCTACAGTGGTCAAAACAGTACGGTTTGGGTATAAGGATAGACATACTGACCAATGGAACCTAACTGAGAGTTCTGATATAGATCCTTGCATATGCAGTCATCTGATGTTCCACAAGGCCACCAAGCCCACTCATTTGGGAGAGAATGGCCTCTTCAACAAGTGGTGTTTGGAGAACTGGATATCCATATCCAACAGAATGAGAAAGGAACACCATCTCACAACTTAAACAAACATCAACATAAGGTGGATCAAGATCTAAATATAAGAGCTAAAACCATTAAGACCTTGGAAGATAATGTAGGGAAGCATCTACAGGACCTTGTAATAGGAAATGGTTTCATGAACTTCACACCCAAAGCACAAACAGCAAAAGAAACAATAGATAAATGGGATCTCCTCAAAATAAAAAATGTTTACACCTCAAAGAATGTTATCAAGAAAAATAAAAAGGCAGCCTACCCAATGGGAGAAAATATTTGGCAACCATATATCTGATAGGAGCCTAATATCCTGCATATATAAAGAAATCCAACACCTCAAAAATGAAAAGACAAGCAACCCATTTAAAAAATGGCAAGTGACCTGAAAAGACACTTCTCCAAGGAATAAATACAAATGGCTGAAAAGCACATGAAAATATGCTCAACATCACTAGCTATTAGTGAAAAGCAAATCAAAACTACAATGAGATTGCATCTTACACCCATTAGAATGGCAGCTATTAAAAAAACAGCAGACTATAAGTGTTGGAGTAGATGTGGAGAAATTGGAACCCTAATCTACTGCTGGTGGGATTGTGGAGTGGTCCAGCCACTGTGGAAGACAGTATGGTAGTTCCTCAAAAAACTAACTATAGATCTTCTGTATGATCCACAGATTCCACTCCTGGGTATATACTCCAAAAAAATGAAAGGAAAAACTTAAACAGATATATGCACACCAAGATTCATAGCAGCATTGTTCACTATTGCCAGAAGTTGGAATCAGCCCCGGTGCCCATCAACAGAGGAATGGATAAACAAAATGTGGTACATACGTACAATGGAATATTACTCAGCTGTAAGAAGGAATAAAGTGCTAACCCATGGGATAGCATGGTTGAATCTTGAAGATATTATGTTGAGTGAAGCAATCTAGGCATTGAAGGATGAACAGTACATGAACTCACTGATATGAATTACAGAAATTGAGCAGCCTCAGAGAGCTATTGTGTGAAAGATATGTTTACAAGAAAGAGCAAGAGAAGAAATGTTTGTGAGCCATCACCCATACGGACGAAATCTATGGTAAAGTGATAGAGTGTAGTTGAATATTGAATCGATAGGATAGGATGGTAGTGATATTACTGGGTTTGGTGGTGCAAGGTTGATTGGGAAGGGTGGGGTAGAATACCCAGTATACTGGGGGGAGAGTTGGGAGAGGGACCAGATGAACACTTGGGATTTGTGGGTACGAGGTTGAAATTAAAGAGGTGGGAATGATCTCATGGAAATGTGAAAAGGAATGGTCACGGGTTTAGGGTGTTGGTTGGGGGTGGGCATTTGGAACAGGGCACACCTGGAGCATGCTTCTAGGGAGTGTGAGTGTTCATTCTGTCATAATGTGTTGTATCAGTGGGTGGATACCCACATAATGAGAGGGAAGGAGTTGGACTCCCATCTTTGAGAGGACTGATTTGTTCAGAAATAGACAGGCAGGATTCTGTCAAGATCAAGGGCAATTCCTAATAAGGGAGGTTAAACCAGTGTGTCAAGACCTCTTGTTGCATGTAACTATGAATCTTGTCATCCAACGAGTCAAGCCAGGAGTTCTCCTTGGACCCTGGGGGGATGGGAAGGGAGGAGCAGAAGAGATCAAATGGGTATTCAGTGGTCAATGGAAATGTTTTCCGTTACCTTACAGTGATGGACACATGACGTTGTAAATATCATCAAAATTTACAAAAGTGTACAGTCCAAATTGTAAACCATACTGCAAACATTTACAATATTTAGTACCTGTGTTTCACTATTTGTATATCAGTTATAACAATGCTACCATCCACATATAAAAATGTACTATTATGGGGTGAGGAAAGGAGGAGGAGAGTGGGTATATGAGAGCCTCTTGTATTCTGTGTGTGACTTTGCTGTGATCTAAAACTTCTTTGAAAACAAAATGAAAAATAGTGAGACGCTGGGGAATGAAAGCAGAAGGTGCCATGGTACACACTGAGCACCAGATATTGCAGTGATAAAAGGCAAAATGTCAAAAAATTTTGTTTTACTTTTTAAAATTTTCATTTTTTAAATATCCCAATCTTTTAATTTTATTTAATTTTCACTTTTTAAAAAAGTTTTCATGTATTTTATCTCTTACATTTAAAATTTACATTATTATATCATTTTCTTATTAATGTATTTGGCTATTGTATTGGCTTCATGTTTAAAGAAGCTTTGGATCACAGAAGGGTTACAGCTAAGGTGGGAGAGGATCATTGGTGTGGGGGGGTCACAGATTGGGGGTGCATGGGAGGAAGTTCACCTGAACATACATATAAGGTGTGTAAAATTGTTCAAATGTTCATGGGGCATTGTCACAGTGGGTAGAGAATCACTCAATAAATGAGATAATACTGAATTCCCATCCTGGAGAGCTCTGCCACATTCTCTAAGGGAGCAGCAACAGTCCCCCAAGTGCATGAGCAGTGTCTGGCAAAGGAGGATGATCCACTGATGGGCCCTTGATATTGATGACTAGCCTTATTAGACTTTGCTCTTGAAATTGAAACTTAGACTATTGTTATGGCTTGCCTAAGGATTGCCTCCTGAGAACCTCCTTGTGGCTCAAATGTGGCCTATCTTTAAGCCAAACTCAGCATATAAATCCATTACTTTCCTCCCAGTTTGGGACATGACTCCCGGGGATGAGCCTCCCTGGCACCAAGGGATTACTACCAAGTGTCAACTGGCAATGTAACTGGAAAAGGACCTTGAAGAAAAGGGTAAAAAAGTAAAGACAAATGAATTCTTATGGCTAAGAGACTTCAAAATGAGTCAGGAGGTCATCCCAGAGGTAATGCTTATGCACATCTCATTAGGACCTCATAGACTTACAAAGTGGATATCACTCCAAATAGAGGGGCTCCTGAGGGCTCTGGAAACCCCCAGGTCCTGTCAGGGTGGATAGCTCTGGAGTTTGGTGCCTTGCCAGTGGGCACATGGTTCATCTGTCCCTTCTACTCAAACCTATAAATGGTGCTGGAGTTTGTAGGTGTACTTCCAGAGACTGGAGTCTTTGGGTTGTCCATGTGTCAGCTGGGCATGGAATCTCGGTTGAGCTGCAACTCCTACTCTAAAGCTCAATGGACTCATCCAGGACACCTGGCAGGGAGATGATGATGGACAATGGCCATCCCAGGGATTGGAGAGAGTCTGGAGCTGCAGGCAGGATAATCCCATCCACCTTATCTATGGGATATAAGCCCTCTCTCAATTGGAGGTAGAGTGGACATCACCATTCCAGACTCCTCAGGATTTGGTTGAAGAGCTAAGCACTAGAGTGGACTTACTGGTATTCTATTATAGGCATATTGTGATTCAAGCAATGGAAGAAATATAACATTAATGTGGAGCCAGTGGCCACTGGATGCTCTTGGGGCAGGAAGAGGGAAAAGCAATTGTAATACAGGGGTTTTTCAGGACTTGGGAATTGTCCTGAGTGACATTGCAATGACAGATATAGGCCATTTTTTATCACCATAAAACATTTGGAACTGTGTGTGAGAGAGTGTGGTCTACAATGTGAACTATGGTACATGCTTAACGGCAAAGCCCCAGATGTGTTTATCCCTTGCAGGTGATGTGCCACACCATGAAGGATGTTTATTTGGAAGTTGCGGGAGGTGTGGGAGGTGAGGCATATTGGAATCCCTATATTTTTTGTGTAACATTAATGTAATCTAGGTATCTTTACAAAATTTTTTTTAAGAATTTATTTTAAAAAAAAAAGACTTAAATAAATGGAAGTACTTTCTGTATTCATGGATTGGAGATTATGTATTATTAAAATGTCAATTCTACCCAAACTGATTTACATATTAAACACAATCCCAATAAAAATCCCAACAGTCTTTTTTATAAACAAATCAATTTTTGTTGATATGTATTAATAAAGCATACAATTCATCCAAAGTGTACAATCTGTGGTAGTTGATATAATCACATATTTGTATATATATCCCTTCAATTATTTATTAGACAATTTTTGTTATTTCAAAAATAATAAAAGCAAACAAACAGACAAGAACATGTTTCACCTCTCAAGCAATCCCTATTTCCCTTGGCATGAAGAGCTGCTATTTCTGGGTATTCTTAGACATTTATTTATTTTTTAAGAGGTTTTATTGAGAAATATTCACATACCATTTATATATCATTTTACAAATATTGGTATGTACTGTGAAAAATCTTGATTTTTATGAACAATAAAAAAAATAAAATTTAATTAAAAAATAAAGTGTATAATCAATGGCTTTTAGTATAATCACAATATTATGCATGTGTAGCAGTTGGCAGTTTGATATAGTTATGAATTCCAAAAATATATATTGAATTACGCTTGTAAACTGGTCTGTTCATCTGGGCATGATTACAATATGATTAGGGTTTTGATTGAGCCACAAAAGTAGAGCATTGAGCCCTGCCACTTTGTGGGTTGGGAATCAAAGATAAAAACATGGCAAAAGACAGAGTTGGAGTTTTGAGTTGGAGTTCTGATGCTGAGTTTTACTGCTGGAGCCTGAGAAAGTAAGCACACAGAAGTGCTTGGTTGTGAGGAAGGGAAGAAGGTCCTGGGAAATGAGACAAAGGCGTTCACCTGACAGTTTCCAGCTGACCTTGAAGAGAGAGGCAAAGCCTAGAAAGACTCATAGTGTACAGCTGACCTTGCGGAGGAATCAGAAGAACTTAGTCCAGAGAGAAAAAGAGCCCCAGGAAGAGAAGAATGCAAGAAGCCTGAACTCTTGGCAAATGTCAGCAGCCATCTTGCCCCAACACATGGCAATGGACTTTGGCAAGGGAAGAAACTTGTGCTTTATGGCTTGGTAACTGTAAGCTTCTACCCCAAATAAATACTCTTTTATAAAGTCCAACAAATTTATGGTATTTTGCATCAGCACCCCTTTGGATGACTAATACAGCATGCATCACCACAAAAAAATTTAGAGCAATTTCATTATTCCAAAAAGAAAAACTACACACCCATTAGCAGTAAATTCTCAATCTCTCTATACTTTCCCAGCCTTACATAACCACTAATCTAATTTCATCTTTATAAAATGATTTATATTTACATTTTATATAAATGGAATCATACAATATGTAGTACTTTGTTTCTGGTTTATTTCACTTAGCATAATGTGTTTTTTTTTTTGTCTGATATTAACATCTTATAGTATTAACATATATTAGTTCATTTGCAAAAGAAAAACGATTTTATATATGCAATTTCACCCATATTCATATTTCACAATTGGTTTCGTCATGCTGTACAGTCCCATGTAACATTTTTAAAACAAATCAATTTTATTGATACATATTAATAAAACATACAATTTATCCAAAGTGTACAGTCAATGGCATTTGGCATAATCACATGGTTGTGCATTCATTATGTCAATCATTATTAAGGCATTTTCATTATTTCAATAATAAGCAAAATCAGACAAACAAACAAGAAAATTCCTCACCTCTCAAACTGTTTCCTCTGCTGTACATAGCTGCTATTTCTGGCTATTCTTACACAATCATTTATTTGTTTATTAAGCAGTTTTATTGTGATATATTCATATACTATGTCATCTATCCAATGTGTACAATCAATGCCTTTTTTTTAGCTGTCAAAAAGTCCTTTATTGTAAAATTGTAAAATAAATAGAAAAATAGATTGAAAGAAATTACAAATTTTAATATAATGAGTTATAAAAAATAGATAGCATAGCAACAAACATTTATAAATGTAAATAATAATTCAAATATAATAGAAATTACTTATAAAATAATTCTAACTTTTATGTTACAATTCTAACTATTGGACATAATAATCTCTAAGAATGTAATAAATTATTGGTTCTGTTATTTAATTTCCATTTAGGCCATAATTCTTTCTAGATAATCAAATTCTTACTTTGGAATTCTTCACATCTTATTGGAAAGATTTACAGCAGATAACAATTTGCCAACTCATAATTTTATGAGGCTGAAAAACTCAAAATCTAGTTCAACAGTAGTCATGCTAAATCATTATTGATCCAAATAAATTATTTTAATTAAAGATTATGAATAAGAAAGGGTTAAAAAAAATGCAGTATCCAAAAATATATCTCTTTTCGGCCCTCCTAAATTAAAAGAAAATATTTTGTATGAAAAAAATTACAGAATACTGATCAGAGGAACAATTTACCAGTTGCACTGAGTAATTATTGTTCATATACTATAATGTTGTTATTTTACATTTATGTGGTCTACTCCTGGTCTTTTCTGTTTACTATTGGCATGTGTTATCTTTTTCCAACCTTTCATTTTTAACCTGATTGTGTCCTTATATCTTAAATAAGTCTCATGTAGACAAGATATAGATGATTCATGTTTTTTTATTCATTTTATCAGTCTATGTCTTTTGATTGAGAAGTTCAATCCATTAACATTCAGTGTTGTTACTGTAAAGGCATTACTTACTCCCTCCATATTGTCCTTCAGCTCTCTGTTGTCACATTATTCTTTTGTCTGTCTTCTTGTCCTTTAATTTACCCTTCCTATTCATTTCTAAACACTTTTCCAAATCTTTCACATTTGTTTTTTCCTTTCAGGCTGGAGCACCCTTTAATATCTCTTGAAAATATGGTCTTTTGATAACATATACTATCATTTTTTGCATTTTTTTGTGAAGAATTGAACTCACCTTCATATTCAGATGCCTAGACATGAGCAAAAATTTAGAAGTCATACTAGGAAACAGAAAGAGATAGCCCAGCCAAAATAACAAACCAAATATCCTGAAGAGATTTAATACAATTCCTCAGTGATAATCACAAAACTCTCCTAAATCACTTCAAAGAATTTAAAGAAAATAAGACTAAAGAAATAAAGTATATTAAGAAGACACTGGAAGAGCAAAAAAAGAACAGGTTGAAAGCCTGCAAAGAAAGGTAACAGACCTTATAGGAATGAAAGACAAAATGGATGAGATTAAAAATACATTAAAGGCACATAAGAGCAGATTTGAATTGCTTGAAGACAGAATTCGTGATTTTGAAGATAGAACATTTAAATTGGAAAAGAATGGAAGACAGAAAGAGAAGAGATTGGGAAAACTGGAAGAGTCTCAGGGAACTGAATGACAATGCAAAATGCACAAACATTTGCATTATCAGTTTCCCAGAAGGAGAAGAAAATGGAAAGAGAGCAGAAAGAATATACAAGGAAATAAGACTGAGAACTTCCCAACCCTTATGAAGGACATAAATATCAATATCCAAGAAGGATAAGACACCACAAATAGAATAAATCCAAATAGACCTACCCTGAGACACATACTATTCAGAATGACAAATATCAGAGATAAAGTGAGGATTCTGAAAGCAGCAAGAGAAAAGCAAAGGATCACTTACAAAGGAAACTTGGTAATATTAATTGTGACCTCTCATCAGAAACCATGGATGAGAGAAGAAAGTGGCATGATGTATTTAAGGTCCTGAAAGAGAAAAATTTCCAGCCAAGATTTTTTATCCAGCAATGCTGACATTCAAAAATGAGGGTGAATTCAAAGTCTTCACAGAGAATCAAAAATTGATAGAATATTTTACCAACAGCCTTTTTTGCAGAAATGGAAAAATCAATTATCAAATTCATTTGGAAGGGTAAGAGGCCCCAAATAGCTAAGAAATGTCTTAAAGAAATTAGAATGAAGTTGGAGTGCTCTCACTTCCTGACATTAAATCATAACAGCTAGCTACAGTGGTATTAAATGGCATGGTACTGGCATAAAGACAGACACATGGACCAATGGAACAGAATTGAGAACTTAGAAATCAACCCTCACATCTACAATCGAGTGATTTTTTAAAAGTCTGTCAAGCCCTCCCAGCTGGGACAGAAAAATCTATTCAACAAATGGTGCTGGGAGAACTGGATAGTCATATCCAAAATAAAGAAAGAGGGATCCTATCTTACACCTTAAAAAAATTAAATGAAAATGGATCAAGGATCTAAATATAAAACTAACACCCATAAAAAATCCTAGAAGAAAGCATAGGAAACTGAAAACATCTTCAAGATCTTGTGGTAGGGGTCATTTCTTAAACCTTACACCCAAAGCATGAGCAAAAAATGAAAAAGAAAAAAAAAAGATAAATGGGACCGCCTCAAAACTAAACACTTTTACACCTCAAAGGACTTTGTTAAAAGGGTGAAAAGACAGCTGGCTTAATGGGAGAAAACATTTGGTAATCATATATCTGATAAGGGTTTAATATCCATGATATATAAAGAGATCATGCAACTCAACAATTAAAAGACAGACGACCTGAATTAAAAAATGGGCAAAAGATTTGAAAAAACAATTGTCCAAAGAAGAAATACAAGTGGCAAAAAAACACATGAAAAAAATGTTCAACATCATTAGCGATTAAGGAAGTGTGAGTCAAAGCTTCAATAGGATATCACACCTATTAGACTGGCCACTATTAAAAAGTCAGAAAACTGTAAATGTTGGAGAGGATGTGAAGAGATAGGAACACTTATTCACTGGTGGTGGGAATGAAGATAGGTACAGCCATTATAGAGTATTGTTTGGGAGTTTCTAAGGAAGTTGAATATAGACTTGCCATGTGACCCAGCAATACCACTACTAGGTATATACCCAGAAGAACTGAGAGTAGTGACATGAATAGACATCTGTACACCAATGTTCATAGCAGCATTATTCATGATTGCCAAAAGTTTCAAACAACCCAGGCGTCTATCAACTGATGAATGGGTAAACAAACTGCATTGCATATGGTGGAATATTATGCAGCAATAAGACGAAATTATACATTTTCCCCCACTAGCATGTAAATTCCTAGACAGTGATTTTTGTTTTTATCCAGAGCAGCAAATGTTCCAAGTTTCCAGGGAGTGTATAAGGAGGAAAGGTTAGAATTGCAGTAGAGAAGATGTGCACTGGAGTGGCAGGAGTGGCAAGTTCAGCAGCAAGACTGGCTAACAAGGAGGTGAAGATGTTGAGTAGCAGCAAAACTGCTATACTCTTCCTGGTGATAGCTGTGACAGTAGAGGCCCAAGAAGTTAAGGCTTAGATATATGCATGTGGTAAAATGAAAGAAGTGGTTTCTGACAGCTCTGGCCTTGTATCACAACTATATTTCAATTTTTGTCAATGGTATGGGACTCGGAACATAGAACTACTGTCCCAGCTGCTATAAAGTGAAAAAAAGGGCAGGTTATCAATACCTGATTGCCTACTGGAACCAACCATCAAAAAGGAACTCTTTCTTTAATAGTAAGCCTTCTTTCTTTTTCTTCCAACTTGTACTCTGAATGTATTTGTAATTGGCCCCAGGGTCCCAATAACTTTTCACAGGGTGGTCATTAAATACATTGAATATTTCTTCACCTAACATTAGCATCCCCAAACAGCAGAATATATATTCTCTTCAAGTACTCATGGATTTTTCTGCAGGATAGACCATATGTTGGATAACAAGACTGACCTCAATTAAATTAAAAGATTGAAATTATGTAAAACACTCTGATCCTAAAGGAATGAAGCTGAAGATCAATAAAGGACAGAAAAAGGAAAAATTCACAAATATATGGAGATTAAACAACACACTCCAATAATCGATGGCTTAAAGAAGAAAGTGCAGAAGAAATCAGTAAATACCTTGAGATGAATGTAAATGAGAACACAACATATTAAAACCTATGAGATACTGCAAAAGCAGTGCTGAGAGGGAAATTTAGAGACTTCAATGCTTACCTTATAAAAAGAAAGAGTTAAAATTGAAAACCTATATGCATACCTGGAGGACCTAGAAAAAGAACAGCAAACTAATCCCAAACCAGTCCAAAAGAAAAAAAAATAATAATAAATATCAGAGCAAGAATAAATGAAATTGAGATCAAAAGAAAAATAGTGAGAATCAACAAACCAAAAGAAGATCAACAAAATAAACAAAACCTTAGTTAGATTGACAAAAAAAAAGAGTGAAGGAGCAAATAAATAAAATCAGAAATGAGAGGGGAACATAACCACTGATACCACAGAAATAAAAGAAATCATAAGAAGACACTATGGTCAACTGCACACCAACAAATTAGGTAACATAGATGAAATGGACAAATTTCTAGAATCACAAGAATATTGTACATTGACCCTAGAAGAAATAGAAGACCTAGGAGATTTTGCTTAATAGTATAAATATAAGATTGCTCTTCTTCTACAAAGTGTTAAGAATATGGAGACACATGGAAAAATGAAAACTAATATGACCTATGGATGACAGTTAACAGCAATATTGCAATATATTTTCAGCAATGGCAAAGAAGATATTATATCAATTCTAAGGGACAACAATAGGAGGTATAGAGTGTATGAAAGTTTTCCTTCTGGAGTAATGAAAACATTCTTAAATTGAGGTGATGACAGCAGTATTATGTGATGAAAATGAGACCCACTGAGTGTACACTTTGAATGGATTGTACAAAGCTTGGGACTGTATAACAGGGTATCCAGTGGTGGGAGATTGACCGTGGTTAGCAGAATCAATATGAGAACATTCTTTCATGAACTACAATAAATATATAATACTACTACAGGGTGTTACTCATCAGGTGAGTTGGGAGATAAAGACACCAAATATAAAATATAAGATACAGTTAGTAGTAATATTTTCACCATGGTCTTTCATTGTTTGCAGCAACTGTTTCACAACAAGGTAAGGTGTTCATGATGGGGTGATTTAAGGGACCCCTGTATGATGATATGCATGTTTGCTTTGTAAATTCAAAACTTTTTCTACACAATTATTGTTTATGTATGTGCATGTATGTATGATTAAATTCAATAAAATTTCATAAAGACTAGATGTTTTCTTAAATATTAACAAAATTAAATAAAAATACTTTGATATTTTTGCATTGATTTGTTGGGACTTCATTTCTATTTTTTTAAATGCTTGACCTCTAATGCATATCGTTTTAATTTATAATAATATTTTGGGGAACTTACATACAGCTTTCAAACTGGAAATTTATTTCTGCCTCAGAAATAATACTTAATAAGTAAATTTTTTTTCTTTTTGAAAAATAAGGGGGGAGTTAACCATAGACCAAAGCAGATTTATTGTTATTGTAGTTATTATCTTGTGTTAACAGAAGAACTTGTAACATTGATATAAATATAGTGCTTGTCAGGAAGCAAAATTTATGAGAATTCACATAACAAAAGATGTATTTTTCCCTTATAATTAATTTTGTTTGAGTACAGAATTTTTAAAAAATCGTGTCACCTTACAAGTTTTTAGATTCATGAATCTTGTGTCTGGGCTGTGAATTTAGATGCCAGTCCAATTTCTGTTATTTTCGACTTGATTTTTCTCTCTAGAATCTCTTGTTGTCTTTTCTATATACTTAACTGTTTTTTTGTTTTCCAGTTATCATTTTTCTCTAGTATTCAGTTCTTTTGTGTGGCAACATGTATCTTATCTTTTGTGGAGGATTTTATATAAATGATCTGTATTTGTTTTACAATTGTGATATTGCATTTTCCTCTCCAAATATATAATTTCTTTCAAAGATCAGTTACTTTGTTCAAATAGTTTGGCTATTATCTTTCATGCATTTTTCTGTAGGTTTGGATATTTTTGTTAATGTTTAAGAATGTGTGGCTGTGCTGATTTTTCTAAGCAGTTTTGTGTGTTTTCTTTTGTGGAGTTATGGAGGAATATTTCTGTTTTTGCTCATAGTCAGTTTTCTCTGGAACCTATATATGAACAGGATTTCAGGATGAGAATTCAAGCAATTGGACATTAGTGTGAGGAGGATTCAAGGGCCTTAAGATGAATTATTTGGTTGTTCCATTTTGCATCCACACTACTCATTGAAAGAGAAAAGAGGGGAGAATTGATGTGGATCCTGTTATTTGTGAGAAGATATTTTTTTAGCCAATTTGCCTTTTGTGGACTCCTTTGCTATTCTTACCCATTAATATACTTGCTAACTCATAGTTTTAAATATATTTGAGATCTCTTCATACCCACTCCCTACCCAAATATTTGTTCTCCTTTATTTCAAGAACTATGTACACATTCTGGGCTTTTTCTCCCATAATATTCCTTATTCACCAACAGGTTACCCTGTGTTCTTTTTCAATATTGGCAAGTCCTGTCAGTATCTGACTGTTGTGGGATTATTAAATATCTACTGTTTTGAGTGTCAAGAAGGATAGTAGGAGTGGATGTAGCTCAAGCAGTTGAGCACCTGCCTCCCATTTGGAAGGTTCTGGGTTTGGTTTCCTGGTGCCTCCTAAGGGAAAAACAAACAGACAACAATCAAAAAATAATGTGCAGAAAAGGAGGGAAAAAAATAAAACAAGCAAACAGATGAGGGAGCCAACTCAGGGGTGCAGATGTGGCTAAGTGGGTGAGTGCCACCTCCTGCATGCAAGGTCCTGAGTTCAATCTCCAGCCCTAGTATGCCCCCCCCAAAAAAAGGAGAAAAAGTCTTGTAATAATCTATCACACTGAACCAGAACTTGCTTTGTGTATTATTACTAACTTTTGTTCATTTCTCAACACCACTTATTCCAAAATTGAAATTTTCCTTCCTTCATCCATCATATAGTAGCTTCCATTTTATTTGCTAATGCTAATGTCATCAATAACATTTTAATTGTCCTTTAACAATTAAAACATTAAAGAATGCAGTGATTAAGAGAGGAAACCCTGAGAAATCCCTTCCCCCTTAAGAAATTATTTCTAAGTTTTATAGTTGATTTTCTTTTATTTGTTTACTGTTTACTAAAATAAGATGGGGAGAAA
>JAQZBX010068838.1:0-15682 GCA_029593785.1 Cabassous unicinctus | reverse complement strand
CTCATGTCAGAGTGGAAGTTCAAGTGCTGGCTAACAACCCTCTTCCACGGGCCCTGTTATCTTGGGGCCTGACTTTAGCAGTAGGTGCAGGCTCCAGAGTGACCTTTGATCTCAGATCAGTGGACCTCATTGGGAAACTGGGCTTGGCCTCTTTTTTTTTATGTATTTGGTGCTCGTTTTTCTTCCCTTTTATTCACCTACGTCATTGAAGTATTGACCTAACATGCTGTTCTCTTTTTCCTATTGAGACATTTATCTGTTCCCTGGAAGGTTGGAGAGGGTCAATAACACTTTTGCAACTCTCACCAATGCCAGTGTCCTAAAGATCTAGAAATAGAACCCTAGTCCCTTTCATTGAGTGATGTGTTCTTGATAGATAGAAGGACTGTCTTTGTTTTGCCCAGTGTATACCTCTTTTCATTTCTTGTATTCTCATACTTTCCTAACTACCTCTTTCTCCATCTTCTCTGTTAGCCCCCATTTCTTCTGCATGCCCATGTATATAGGCATTTCTTAAAGTTCTTTTGGCCTTTTTCTCACTTTATATGCTTTTCCTGAGTATCTTACCTAACAATACATCTTAGACTTTCTTTCTGTGGAAAAGATTCCCAAGTCTGTTAGCCTTTATTTTCTCATGAGCCCTAGACCTAAATTTTTAGCTGCTAGTTTGCTCTCTTAAGCTAGCATATCTAGAGCCAGTCCATCCTGCTTCCTCCTGAATCTCCTAGAACAGAGGTTCTTAACCTTTTTTGTTCCTCGGACTCCTTTGCCAGTCAGGTGAAAACCACAGACCCCTTACTAAGGCCACACTATACTGTGTATTATTTAATAAATATATCACACCTGCATCAACACATCCCCACAAGAATAATGTTTTGCATTTCAATTTAAGCTCACGGACTCCTTTACCCTCTTCCCCCTTATACAAAGTGGGAAGCAGTATTCCCCTTCCCCTTTCCTTTGCTAATTTGCCTTCTCTGGAGCACTTAAACCTAGCCATTCTCTGCCAAGGGAGGGCTTGAGCAGAGCTAGTTAACAAGAACTTAGTGCTTATGAACATATGAAGTTATCACATGTCAGCCAGTGTATTGACCCCTCCTGAGAGCTGCCAAATAAACGGAAGCACCCATGCTTAGGCTCAGTCAGGGGCATGACTGATTGGGATGGGAGAAAGAGGAGTGCCGGATGCCATTTGTAATGCAGTGGTTTTCATGTTGGTTGGTCAGCCCACACTGTACCAGGTGCCACAGGTTCTTTTTTTACAAATACTACCTCATTAGCTTAGCTCTGGGGAGTTGTATGTAACATGTATTTTCTCTCTCATAGTGATTGATGATGCAGCCAAAGAGGTGGTGTATAGGGATTATATTGACATCAGTGTCGCGGTGGCCACCCCACGGGTATGTTGGAACAGGAGGTGGGAAGCTCTAGTCCTGGACTTTGGCCTTATCTGTGTCAGAAAAAGCAGACCCCTGGGAATGATTTCTGTTTAGATGGGAGCTAGTAAAAGACTAACCTATTTTTGACCATAGATAAAGTCTTTGATCTTAATCTCAGGCCTAAATACTTGAGACTTTCTGCTAATTATGTTGAGTAATAGAGATATTCTGGGGGAGGGGAGAGCATTGGCTGTACACTTGGGAGTTGTAATTATAGAGGGGACTGTTCATTTGCAACTGAAAACAGCTTCTCACTCTCTTCAGGGTCTGGTGGTTCCTGTCATCAGGAATGTGGAAACCATGAATTTTGCAGATATTGAGAAAACCATCAGTGAACTGGGAGAGAAGGTAAAGTAGAAGCATGAGTATGCTAGCCAAGTCAGGAAGAGAGCCTGGGGAAGGCTGGGTTCACCAGTAAGCTGTGTTCAGGAGGCTGAAGTCTCGCTTTATTCCGTAAGAAGTTCATGCCCCTGAGAAGGCAGTAGCTCATAAGAACGGAAGTACAGATATCTGACAGAGCTTAGTGTGCGCTCATGACAGAAGAGCTCATGAAAGAAGATCAAAGGGAAAAACATGGTTCCTCAGCTCCATGGAATCATGCCTTTGTTTTGTGGAACACTTCACATTTATCTCAGCTCAGCAACTTGCACGTGGAAGACCTATTGGCCTTCGATGTGAGCCTTTTGGAGATCTTTCTTTGGGTGAAGAAAGCTGGGCTGGCTTAATATTTCAATTATGAAATCTCTGTTTTTTCAGGCCCGAAAGAATGAACTTGCCATTGAAGATATGGATGGTGGCACTTTCACCATTAGCAATGGAGGAGTTTTTGGCTCGCTCTTTGGAACACCAATTATTAATCCCCCTCAGTCTGCCATCCTGGGCATGCATGCCATCTTTGATAGGCCGGTGGCTGTGGGAGGCAAGGTAGGAACCATCACCTGCAAGGTTCTAGTGGCTAGGTGATGATAAGAGGGAAATTGAGTCTAACTACATTATAAAACTAAATTATAAAAGATTCACTGTAATTTCAGGCATGAGTTCTGTTTCTTAGTTTCTAATTAAAAGTAGGACACTGGTTCTCAAATAACTTTCTGTGGATCAGCATCATCAGCATCATCTGAGAACTTACTAGAAATACAAATTCTTGGACCCTATCCCAGACCTACTGAATCAGAAACTGCCGGTGATTGTGATGCATGTTAAAATTTGAAAACCATTGTGCTAAGAAAGCTTGTTCCTTTATTTGGGACCAGTCAACAAGCATTTATTGAGTGTAGTTGGTTAACACTCTGTAGGTGCTGTAGGATACATCTGGTGGGATACAGTTGGAGACATAATTCTTGCCCCCAAGAAACAGAGGGCAACAATGCAGAGCAATAGAAAAGCTTCCTAAGTTGTATGATAAGTCTTAGAAGTTCTCTGGGAGTTCAGAGAATCAAGTCAGAGGAGCTTTAGCTGGCCCTTGGGAGAAGTGTTGGTAGGGAAGAGTTTTCTGAGGCTCCTATGTTTAGAACCTTTTTGGGTCACTATTTTGTGAATCTGAAAACTATAGATATTCTCCCTGAAAATGCCCACACACTCAATTTTGTATACAGTCTCGGAGACTTTGTTGATTTAGGGTTTAAAAAAAAAAAAAATTTTTAACCCAAAGAAGCAGCTGAAGGCAGCCAGAACTGAAGAGAAAAACTTCCCTGTAGACCACAGATGAATAAGAAAGCACAGTCTGTCAAGAAGACAGTTGTGAGGAGAATCTTATTTTCTTGGTTAAGCTTTTTTTTTCTTTTTCGGAGGTACCAGGGATTGAACCCAGAACCCTCGTACATAGGCAGCAGGAGCTCAACCACTTGAGCTACATCCACTCCCCAGACAAACCTTTTAACCTCTCCTCTCTGTAGGTGGAGGTGCGGCCCATGATGTATGTGGCACTGACCTACGATCACCGGCTGATTGACGGCAGAGAGGCAGTGACTTTCCTCCGCAAAATCAAGGCAGCGGTGGAGGATCCCAGAGTCCTCCTACTGGACCTTTAGGAAGAAGCCACATGCCCTACTACTCGACCATGCAGGAACTGAAAACCAGTCTTCTCCCAGTCTCCTCACGGGTCCTGAGTTAGCCTGATGCCAGACAGGCACACACTGTTGGCCTCAAGCAAAGAAGCCAGGACACTATGTAACCAGCAGCTGCAGGTCCTTTCTTGGTGTTCCTGCCAGGCTCGCTCCCTCTCTGCACCCCTCTCTTATACTCAAATACCTTAGACTTGAGAGAGAGAGAGAGTCTTAATGGATGCTCATTACTATTCCTGCCTTTCTTCCATCAGCCCTCTGCAGTGATGATTTTGCTTCCCCCCAGTGCCAGTATACAATCGGGGAACCACCGGGGACCATGTGATTCTTAAGTTTCTATCTTTTGTCCACTCTCCAGATACACCTAAGAGGATGCTGTGCCTCCCGAGCTCAGAGCAGCCTCTATCCTGGCTGTGCACATTCTTTCATGATTCCACCTGTGTGGAGGTATTGAACACAGGAGTGGAGGTGCTGCTTTGCTTCTTAAATGGCACCTTCATTCTCAGCTTTATAGACTTCGAGATGCCTCTTCTACCTCTTCCAAGAAGCACAGTCCAGGACATCTGGAGGAGTGTTGATGGGGGAGGAAAGGACAGGTTCCTTCTGAGGTTGTAAATGTTGTAAACAAAGATAGGAACAGAACCCAGGCTGTCTGTACACCTTCCTTCGTAGTCTCACACCAGGAAGACTCATCTTCCAAACCCTTTCCCAGCTGCTAGAAACCATTCTAGCACGTTTTTCTCATTTAGAGCACATCATGACAGTGGGACAGAGCATGGTCACAACCAAGAGCTGGAGCCTGGTAGAGATTGGGGGTGGGGGTAGGGGACACATTTCCAGTGGACTGGCTCAGATTGATTTGAGCTTTTAAATTCAAGTGGACTTCAGAAGCAGTTCTGTTCCTTCCTGCATTATGGCCTTTAGGGAGCAGGGCCTTAACACTCTTCCTCTGCAGGACCCAGATCTGGGGGAGGATGGACTGTGGTAGAAATCCAAGATGCTGGTACAGTGCTGAAATGGCTGATACCATCTCTAAGGTACTGCCCACTGTGTCTGGGCACAATCATTGGAATCCTTGGAGCATGGTTAAATGCACGGATCTTGTCAGGAAAAGCTAGTGGGCTTCAAGCTTTGTATCCAACTATATCCAGGCCTGAGGCTGCTGACAATTGACACCAAGGGGCCATTTATCTAAGGCAAAGTACCCACTTGTATTTCCTAGCTAAGAAGCAGGGCCCGGGGCTGGGGGGAGGAGGGAAGAGGTTGGGAGCCAGTACTGTGTGCCTGCAGCATCTACTATTCTGTCTTCACTATTCAGAAATTGTAACTAAAATATTTAAAGAATCTGATTTTAAATGAAAATTAAAGGGCAAATGTTCTCAAACAGGGTTGCAGGTTCTGGGCATCTTTTGGTAACTGGTTGTGCAAGTTTCCAGCACTGCTGCACCAGTGATTGTCGTTGGCATTAAAAGCCACTTAATGTCCCATTGATTAACATGTGATGGCCCATACTTTTAAAATAAGTTAACACTGTTCAAATTTGACAAGGTGGAACCCTGACTGCCCAGCCAGGAAAAGCATGGTAATCTCTTGGTACCCCAGTTTCCTTCCAGGGATCCCCTTGAAATTGTCAAATCCTACTCTTGAGATATTGGGGTTCCCAGCTTTGTGAAGCCCCTTTAGAACACCAGTTGACATTTACAATTTTGTGGGGTTTGCATTATTTCTGGGATGGATTGGGGAGAGGTGAGGCACGTCCTTCATTTAGTTTCGTATTTTAGACTTGATTGCCATATGTGTACCAAGATGCTCAAGATCAGTAAGAACATACAAGGGTAGATCACCTCGTAGGAACGGTGGTCCTTGAGGATGAGTGGACAGAGTAGGTAGATTGACCTCAGGTAGCAGGTGTGATGGTGTCCTGGTTTAAATATAGCCTTGCCTTTCCACACAGATTCCCACCTGCAGATCTTGCTTGCAGTGAGGCCATCCCTATATGAAGGTCGGTCATAGGAAGAAAGTGAGCCTCAGAGGGTGGAACTACAGCTAGTAGATAGAAAAAAGTTTAGGTTTAATGAAAGGAATTTTAGAATTATCTTTAAGGTCCAGGGCACAGTATTAGGAGTTTTAATTTCTCCATAAACCTACAAAGTAGGTATTAATAGCTCCATTTTTTTTTTTTTGGAAGGTCAACTGTTAAGCTCCATAAGGTCTGGGACCTCAGAATTCTAAGCCCAGGGCCCAGCAAAGTGCCAGATGTGCAGTGTTTGATGGATGGTTGAGGCCCAGAGGTTCCAGAAGTGACTTGCATCAGTGGTTGGAGTGGGCTGCCCTGACAGGGCAGAGTGGAAGAAGGAACACAGACTTGTGAATTTGAACTGGCTCCACCAGGCTCTGACCACGACCTATAATTTAACCTCTTTGAGCTTCCATTTTCTCAGGCGCTACCATAATCTCAAGGGGTCATTGTATAGAATCCCTTAGACTTCTTTTCCTAGAGTCCAATGCCTCCTATGTCACCATTTCCTCTTCAAGGCTGGAGGCTACATTGCAAGGGGCACAGGCTGGCATGCCTTTCACCACCAGCCCTGTTTTCTACTTCCTGGAAGGCCCAAGCTTATTAATCTTGCCTGTCATGGAGAATGTATATCTCTGGGGGAGCCTTCCAGTCTCCTGTCAGAGTTACTTTCTTTGCATTGAGGCAAGAACACCGTAAGCTACAGAAGCTTTTATTCTGAGGGAGAGGGATGGTGGGTGGGCAAGCCCTAGGGAAAACCAGGACTGAAGGCCACAGAGAATGAGAGACAGGGCGTGCTGTCCCACGTCCTCTCCGTCCCAGGGGCGGTCTGAGGAGCACCGAGACCATCCCATAAGACAAGTGTCTTCTGAGAGTTACAGTTGGGCCTTCACAGCCAGACTGGAGGACAGTGCCAGAGGCGTCGCCTAGTGGTGCTGGAGGCACACTGGGGGCAGGAGCTGGGGCAAAGGTCTGGTGAAGTTCCTGGCTTCACCCCAGTGATGGGGTGGATCTGGAGAAGAGGTGAGAGGAATGAGGGCACCCAAATCTGGGGTGGAGGTGGGGTAAGTTTTTGTCTTTGGGGGTAACCGAGCTCCCAGCTCTTCAGATACCAGAAACATCTTGCTGCTGGCTAAAAGCTTGGGCAATTGTTCCATTGGTTTCTCATTCCAAAAGGGGATGAAGTGAGAGCAGTGACCAGAATCCAAGTGATAAACAGGATGAATGCCCCAGAGGGGAGTCATAATGGGCACAACTTGCCCTGGTTGCCTTAGCCTGGAGGCTGAATTGTCTCTTGGTCCCATGGGGTAGGTTCCCCTTTCCGTTACTGGTGGGCCAGCTCGGGAAGGGATTTCTTTATTCTGGTTTCACATTTGCTCTAAATGTCAGAGCTGGGTATTCCTCCCTCCCCATTCCTCATCTTTTTATTTTCCTCTCCTCCCTTTTGCTCTCTAGCCTGAAATCACAAGATGGGGGGACATGGACAGGAGTGGAGATGGACCATCCTGCCCCCCACCTCATTCCCACCTGCACTATGCACTTCTTCCCTGCTTCCCCAGCCTCCCCACCCCCTGCAGGAAGAGTTTCTGGCAGAATAGGCCACTAGGTGCATGGCTAAAATAACCAGCCAGAAAAGCCCTGGTTTGGGTCAATTGAGCCAATGGAGCCATGCCCTAGGATGAGTCTGCAGAGGTGTCCCAACTGGAGCACAACATGGCGATGAGTGAGTCTCAGAACCTCGTGGTCCGCTCAGCCAGGTGGTCAGTAGTTGAGAGCTGATGCGGCACGAGGCATCTTTTAGTGTGGTAGATCCAGCACCTAGCGCAGGGCATAGCAGTTTGTGTTCAACTGGAATCTGTTGACTGATAGGCAGAGAAGGGATGGGTGGAGGGGTCCAAGGTGTTTAGCAGGGTGAGATCTCACTGCCCTTCCCCTTCAGCGATGACTAGAAATGGTCTTTCCAGAAGCTGACTAGGGATTCTTGAGACTTTTGTTGGGAGGTGGCCCTGAAGAAGAGGCCTGGAGATGATTACTTCTGGGGCCCAAGAGAAGCAGCTGAGCAGGAAAGCAGGCCCTGCACTGTGTGCCTGAGACCCCTTGATTAGAGGCCAGATCTGGGTGGCAGGCAAAGAGGAGAGGAAACGCAGACTAGATCAGCGGCTTGATCAGCTGCTTCCAGTCTCTCTCCACCCCTCTTACCCTACCAGTTTGTTCCACTGGATAGTACTGAAAAAAGGGTGGGACTTGAGTTTGCTGACACCGCTTCCTCCAGTGCCCAGGCGCCGGCTGGGATCAAACTGCAGCAGCTGCAGAGAAAGGTCCAGTCAGCACTCTGGGCAGGCCTTCCCCATGGCCACTGTTCCCGAGGCATGGGCCGACGTCTGGGTACTGCAGTCGCCCGCGTGGGGTATGTCTCACTTCCTGCCAGCCCACAGAATTCCCAGTTTTACCCTGGGTTGTGGTTGTGGTTGTGGTTGGCCACCAACATATAGAAATGTGTCCCTATTGCCTTCCCACCCCCACACACAGCAGACATGGAGGATGCAGGATGGCTTGTCCGCACACACACGGTTCTGCCCCCCAGTACCCACCCGGCAGGCCAGGGAGCTGCCTCTAGCCACGCGGCAGCTCACCTCAGTCAGCAGGGAGGCCGCTGGGCTACTGAGCCACTCGGGCAGGTGCAGCTGGGTGTGGGCCTGGATTCCTGAAGGGTGCTTCTGGGCTAGTGCCTGGAAGACACAAGGAGGGGCCTCTGAGGAGGCAACCCAAGGAAAATCTGTACACTCCAGTGTCAGCCAGGATTTAATTTTTCCCCTGTGTCACATCCAATGGGAATGATGATGATGTTTAGTTGCTTGTTGCTGAGGATCTACTGTATGCTGCCAGGCATACATTAGCCCGAATTTCCACAACAATTCTCAAAGTTAATTATTAGCATCCCCATTTTAAAGAACCAAAGCAAGCTCAGAGAGGTCGAGGGACTTGTACTGACTTGAGGGTTTGGACTCAGGTCCTTCTGACAACAAGCTTGCTAGAAGCATCAATCTTGGGGCGCTGTCAGGGCAGACTTTATTGGAAATAGCATTGGAACCTGTCTCCTTACAGAAATCTCCATCACATTTGACAGCAGGCCATGGCATGCTACCACCAGGGCCAAGGCAGGGCTGAGGTGAGGGAAAAAAGCCCAACTTTTCCACAGCCCACGTAAAGATGAACTACACTGCCAGGAGGAAGGCCAGGAACCCTGGGCCAGGGAGGAGGTGGGAAAAGCCAGGGGAGAGAGCCTCTTTGGGGTTACTGGCATCCAGGACTGTCAGAAGCAGTTGCCTGAGGGAGGGCACCAGGATGGACTGGTCACATCTGGACATCAGGTCGTTCTGTATCCATTCCAGCCATTTCCTGCTCAAATGCAGCTTGACCTCTCCCTTGATTCCTAACCTGACTGGCTTCAGGTGCTGAGCTGAATTCAACAGGGGAGGACAGAAGGCAGAGGCCACCATCCTGGGTAAGGGTATTTGCATGTGGAACCGTGAGCTCCTGGCTGACCCAGGCTGACCCAGCAGCTGGCCCGGATGCACAAGCCCCTCTTTCCTATCCTCCAGCCAAGGTCTGGGTCACAGTCCAGAAGGCAATGGGTGGGGGAGTGAGCAGTGGGGGGAGGAGGCTGGGGAGATGATCCAGTGGTCCACCAGGGAAGAAGGCCCATGCCAAATTCCACCCTCCAAGCCTGGGCCCTGACCCTGTCTTCCAGAAACCTGTGACCATCCCAACTCAACTCTCATTCACATATTTTTGACAGTCTCATTAGCTAGTAGCCTTACTAGTGGGGTGGGTGCTAAATGTCTCTCTCATGGCTGGTGGCAGTGGACGGGGGAGGACAGCCTTAGTCCAGGCACTGGCTGACTGGACCAAGCCCTGCCCACCTGCCCTCGGTGGCTCCCGCCCGGCCTCCATACACCCGGCCCAGCTACTCACCGTTCCTGTCAGCAATTCATACAGCAGAGACCCAAAGCTCCACCAGTCACAGGCTTCGGTCAGCTCAGAAATCCCACCCACCTCTGTGGGAACAAAAATACACCTGTACGTGTCCCAGCCTCACCTGAGGGTGGGTCTCCATTCTGTACATCGGACCCAGGCCCATCCCCTCTGCCCTCCTCGGCCCCCAGCCCCAGCCTGCACGAAGACACCCAAGGTCTAAGGGCTTGCTCGGCCTCTCCCTCCTTGCCTGGGGCACTGTATAGGTTGTCCGCAGCCTCCCTGCAGCACCGGGGCTCCACTTCCGACCACTGGCCAAAATATGTGAGCTGGATGTGACCTTCTCGTCCAGTGAGGGTTGGAGAGGGAATAAACAGGGACAGGAACTGGTTAGCCATTGTTGAGCAGCTGTCATGGGAGTGGGGGTTTCCGGGGCTCTCTCCAACCCAGGCCTGAGGCTGAGCTGGGCAGAGCCCCTCTATGGACATGCATGGCCCCCCTGAGGCCCAGAGACCACTGGGTATTCGTAAAGGATGCTGCCCTAGACTCATGGGGAGAAAGAGGCTTGTTCTCCAAGCTCAACCTTGGCCAACAAGACTGGCATAGTCCTGTGTGATATGGCAGGAGGGAGGTTGCAGGGTGAAGCAGGTAACTCCCATGTCCCCTTGGCTTTGAGGAATTCTTGTTCTGTCTTGAAACTTTGGGGTCTGCCCCCTCTCACTGGGCCCCGGGTACCCACCTGCCTGGTCCAGAAGCAGATTTCGGGGATTGAGGTCCCGGCACAGCACTCCCTGCTCGTGCAGGGCTTCCAGTGCCACCAGCATCTCGGCCGCCCACTGCTTCACCTGCTCCTCCCTCACTCGCCAGGCGCCAGAGCTCCAACTGCTTCCATCTGCTGAGAGGCAGCTCTGACCTCTGCCTCGACCAGAGGCCCCCAACACCCGGCCAGCCCCCTCACGAACCCACAGGAGCCCCCGAGGGGGCCCAGTGTCCAAGCTCTGGCCAGGTCCCCTCCTGGCTTGGAGGTGCAGGCGACTACTTGGGGCCTTTGGAAGGTCCAAGGGGGGAGCATTCGTTCTGGCTGTAGGTTCATCTTCAGCTTCTCTCTGGGGTTTGCCAGGTGGCACCTCCCTGGCTGGAGGAAGGCTCTGAGATGTCCACAGAGGCTCCAGGGGGGCTCTGTCCTGCCGGTGGGTGTGACCCGGGGAGAGCAGCGTTGAGGTCAGGAGGCTGAGACAGGAACTGAGCTGAGCCTTCTTCCTCTCCTGGGTGGAGCCATACCTGAGCCCAGACTGCTGGGGGCGTGCCTGGGAGAGCAGGTGCGACCAGAGCGTGCCTCCTGGCCATGCAGAAGGAACGGTGAGCATGGAGACAGGGGAGAAGAGCGTGGACAGCAGGGTCTCTGTCCCACTCCTTCCTCCCCTTGGCCTCAGCTGCCTTCCAGGTGTCTTGACATAGCTCACCCTCCTCACCTCTGCTCCCATCCCTCGGCCTAAAATGCCCAGTCCGACCCTTGTCTCACAGCATTTCTAACACTCCCTGAATGCCAACCCTGGGCTAGGAGTTGGGAAGAGAGGCGATCACGGCTGGGAGAACGACGTACAGGACCTGTGAGAGGTCTGTAAGAACAGAGTGCTGCCTCCTCCTCATGGCATTTCTCAATGACCCCAGCCCTGCTGCTGTATCTACCTCCCACAGATGTGATATCTACCCCTTCCATTTTGTTATGTCTGTTCATTCCTCCTTTCTTTGTTCCACTATAATTTATTGAGCACTTACTATCTGCAAGTCACTGTGCTAGGTGCCAATGGCAAAAGCAGCTGCCAACTGATCAAGCACTCACGATGTGCGAGGCCTGCCCTTTTTCCCTGGCTTGCCCTGCCACGTTTCCACACAGCCAGGCTTGTCTTTGCAGCTAAATGAGCAGCTTCCTACCAGGGTCTGGTCTGGCTCCACAGTCTCAGAAAAGGTTTGTCTAGAAAGTGAGGGAAAAGCCCAGCCAGGGCTGTGGGTGGAGAGGGATCCACAGTGGTTACTTTTAACCCCTGGGGCTGCAGGGAAGGTCAGAGGTGGCCAGGCCAAGAGGGGGATGGGCAGGCAGCTGAAAGCAGCCAGGCTCCTGGGAGGCCTGCCAGGCTAGGGTGGGAAGTTCTCCCCATTCAGATGGGTGGAGTCTGTAGGGAGGGTTCCCTGGGATGCCCCAGCCCCCAGCCTAGCACTCACTGGAGAAGGGGGTTGAGTAAGGGTTTTGCCAGGCCCCGCGGAAGCCCTGCCCTCAGGTCACTCCCTTAGCCCAGGCCTGGTCCTCACCTCACCTTGTCTCTGAGCCCTTTGCCTCCCCACCCCCCACCAGTACCCAGGGAGCCAACCAACCCTGTTTTTCTGTCTCTGGTTTCAGAGTCCTGGGCCTACCATTTGTGTCCCAAGACTTGGTTGGGTCTTAAAAGAGTATCCTCATAGGAGTAGGGGGATATGGTCCCCAGAACCTAGAATTAAGTACCTGCCACAAAATAGACGTGTAACCCCTAAGTAGATACAAATTCGGGTTTTTTTGTTTGGCACCACAGAGACCCACCACAACCCAATCCCAGAAATCATCCTCCCGAAAGACTGACCCCTCACCTTGCACAGGTTCCAGGTGCAGGAAGATGGAGTCCTCACTCACGAAGTACCGCAGCAGCTTCACCATGTAGGGGACGCCATGCGGGATGATGGTCAGTCGCTCCCGGCTCACTATATGACACCTGGGCAGGCTCTGGGGAGGGGGCGGACAGGCAGGTCAGCCGGGGACAGGCCAGAAGCGGCAGCTGCTGTTAGGGGACATCCTAGCCTGGCTTCAGGGGCAACTGGACAAGGGGTGGGAGCCACCCTGAGGAGCAACTGTATCCCCTCTGCTCCCCAGTCCTGGCTTGGGCCCTCGCTCCCACTTCCCCATCAGAATCCACATCCCTCCACCCTCCAGGATGAGGCCGCATGTGTGTGTGTGTCTGGGAGGCACAGCCTTCAGACACAGGTTCTGTGTCGGGGGTTCCCCAGAGGGAAGGAGCTTCCAAGAGTTCTGACAAAGTCCCAGGTGAAATGGCAGGGGGCTGGGTGGCACCTGCCTTCACCACGAAGGTCCCTCCAGTCACTGGGTCCTGGACCAGCTGCACCTGCCAAGGTCCAGGAGGCACCGGTCAAGGGACGCGCTAGTTCCTGGGGCTCCATGGCCCCAGCCCACCCCCAACCCCCTGCCACCCCAGGTTCCTCCACCAAGGCCAACACACTCCAGGGCCAGGGTAGGGAGTGCAGGCTTTAGTGGTGCAGAAAGGACCCCCCTCCCCAGGCTGACCTCCATCCAGTCTTGCTAATCCACCCTTGCTAGACTTGCAGGTCTGTGCTCAGGTGCTCCCTCCTCCAGGGAGTTTTCCTCACCCCTTGGTTCAGGCTAGGGGCCCGAAACTGTCTCCAGCGCTCTCTGGCCTCACCCTTAGGGGACCCTTGTCACGCTGCATCTAATTTCCTCCTGAGAATGTGATCCCAGGTCACCCATGGTCCGAGCCATGCCCCAGAGCAGGCAAGTGGGCCCCTTAGGTCTCTTCCCCTGATGGCGCTGCCTTTTCTTTTAAATAAAGTCTTCATCTCTGGAGGTTATCTTTGGAGAGCAGCCTTCCCATGCTGGTTTTGGTTTGAAGGTCTGCCATCTGCCAGTCTCTGGGTCAGGACCTCGTTTGGAGTTGGGCCCTTGACTCATCTCTGCAGTGGGCAGGGGTGGGCCACAGCCACAGGAGTGCATGCCGGATGCACGGGGACAGGACAAGGGAAGTATGGAGGTGGGACCAGCTCCCTGGGGTTGTGACTCCTTGGCCTCAGCCTGCCCTGCAGACACTCTCCAGGGAGGACTGGGCTGGGCCTGTAGTGGGTTAGGAGCTGGGCCTTAAGGCAGTGTCACTGGGCAGTGGTGAAGGCTGCCGCCTATGAGGAAAGGGCAAAGGGCACTGGGTGTGGATTTTGAGTGAGTGAGTTGGCTTCTCTGAACCTTCAGTTTCTCATCTACCAAACAGGAATTACAAATCCCCACCCTCCCTACCTCACTGATTTGTTGAGGCCATGGATGGGAGGGTGCTTTGTGAATTGTAAAGGCCGTGAGAATGTCAGTGATCACATTTGCCAAGTCATGTCACCTCTTTGAACCTTGCTCTTCTTAACTGTAAAACGAGGTCATAGCAGTGCCTTCTTTGGAGGATCATTAGGAGCATTCTCTCAAAGCAAGCAACTCATTATAATGGTGATTATTATTACTATTATCATAGGTGAAACTCCACACTGGCTATAGAGTGCTTAATCTCTGTTAAGCACTTTACATGGGCCATTTAATTCCCACAACCCTACCTGGTGAGTGTTATTAGTAACCCATTTTATTGATAATTCAGTTATCAAAGATGTTATGTTGCCTATGGGACCACTACTGAAAAGTGGTAGAGCTCTGGAGGGTGATAGAGACTGGAAAAGAACTCCACAAATGCTGAATCAAAGAAAAGACAATCTCCAAGATCAGGTAGGAGAGTTTCCTCCCAGACCTGCCAATTCAGACCCCTTCCCTTCATCCATGCAGCTTGCGAGTCACACAGAGGCAGCATGGCTGGGGTCCCTCCTGCTGAGGATGCAGACTACAGAGCCACTCACAGCAGTGACTAGAACCCCATGCATATCCAGGCACAGGGACCCAAGTGGGCAAAGACCCAGGAGGGAACACAAGTCGCTGAGGAGCACTGCTTATAAAAGGGCCCAGAGGGGGCGGAAAAGAGAGAGACTATGGTGGAACTGTTGGCAAGAGGTGCACACACTCAGTCTCTGTTCATTGGACCACCTAAATGCAAAATGGATTTTTCTGGATTGACCCACCTTTCTATATTGACCTCATCTGAGTCCCCAGGGTGGGATACCCTAACATGGAAGAAGCCAGAGGCAGAAAAACCACAGAAAAAAATGGAGGGCAGGGGGAGACTAATCTGCTATAAAACAGGACAGTCCCAGAACTAGAAAAAGTGTAAGAAAAAAGGGGCACTGAGTGAGGGAGAAAATTTAAACAAATCATAGGAGTTGGGGAGAAAATTCTGCACAAAAACAAACAGGACAAATCAAGATTTCCAGAGAAGGAACAGAGGAAAGGAAGCTTTCTCCTGCAGGTGAAACAATTGCACAAAAAGTACAATCTTAAAAGTTGTACCGCAGATCCAGGGCAAGCAAGAGATGAAGAAGAGCTGAGAAAATCTGAACAAAGTACTCTAAAGGTCCAGAATAAGTTGGACCAAATGCCAAATAAGAGCCTTAACACAAAGCCAGTCAACAAACCCTAGACAAAAAGGAGGAACTGACTTTCAGAGTTAACACATCAAAATAATCCGATGCCCAGACATCAGCAAAACATTACAAACCATACTAAGAAGCAGGAAGATATGGCTCAGGCAAGGGAAATTAAAACTTTAGAGAAGACACGGAACTTGGAACAACTGACCAAAGAAATTCAAACAAATCTCCTAAATCAATTCAAGGGGAGGAAGGAAAATAAAGACATAGAGCTAAAGGATATTACAAAGACAATGTGTGAGCATAAAGAAGATTTTGAAGGTTTAAAAAGAAATTATGGAGATACCAGGCACAATAATGAAGATTAAAAATACTCTAGAGGCATACAACAGATTTGAACAGGCAAAAGAATCAGTGAACTAGAAGACAGGACAATTGAAATCATACAGCTAGAAGAACAGATAGAGAAAAGAATAGAAAAAATTGAGCAGTGTCTCAGGGATTTAAGTGACAGCATGAAGTGTACAGACATGTGCCATGGGTTTCCTAGAAGGAGAAGAGAAGGGAAAAGGGACAGAATATTTGTGGCTGGAAATTTTCCAATTCTTATGAAAGACAAGTATACATGTCCAAGAAGTGCAATGTACTCCAAACAGAATAAACCCTAATAGACCTACTCTGAGACATATACTAATCAGATTGTAACAGAATAAACCCTAATAGACCTACTCTGAGACATACACTAATCAGAATGTCAAATGCCAAAGATAAAGAGAGAATTCTGAAAGCAGCAAAAGAAAAGTGATTCTTCACATACAAAGGATCCTCAATAAGGACCCATTTCTCATCAGAAATCATGGCCACAAGAAGGCAGTGTTATGATATATTTAAGGTACTGA
>JAQZBX010068837.1:0-15685 GCA_029593785.1 Cabassous unicinctus | reverse complement strand
GGTGGTGACTTGGACAGCATGAAGAATGGAGGGGAAAGGTGAGGACACTCCCGAGCTGGTCTCCTGCCCTGTTATTCCAAAGCCCTATCTTTCTCTTTCATTTCTTCACTTATTCTTTCAGCAAATATTTATTTAGCGGCTATTACGGGCCACGTGCAAGGCAGGTCCCAAATGAAGAAGACCCTGTCGTTCCTTCCAGATGCTCAGATTCTAATGGGGAAGACAGACAGGCGCTGGAATGTTCCCGGCAAGCGTAGTAATAGAAGTGACAGTGACAGAGGAGATTAAGGAAAACGGAAGACTTCCCAGAGGAGATGAAAGTGAGCTGCGTCTTAATGAATGAGCTGGTTTGGAGTAGGGGAGGGGCACGGCATGTCCTTCACACAGAGGAAGGACAGCTAAAATCAAGGCGGCCCAGGTGGAGTTAAGCATGTACAGGAGCTGCCTGGAGAGCTCAACAGAGACCAGATCATGCAGGAATGTTTCGGCCAAGTCAAGAAACTTGCAATTTATCCCATAGGTGATGCCAATAAAAAATTATCATCTAATTTTTTTATGCAGGGTATAAATGTGATCCAAATCTCATCTTTGATAGATCATTCTGGAAGCTGTGTGGACAGTAAGTTTTAAGAGATAAGTCAAAGAAAACAGATGAATGACTGAATTAGTAAAATGGTGCAAGGTACAATATGAAGAAATATGTTGGAGAGATATTTCAGAGATGAAATCAGAATTACTTGGGGATTGATTGGATATAGGGAATGAAGGAAAGAGTGAACACAGAGCTGAGCCTGCTTACCAGCTGGTGATTATGGATATCAGGAGGATGCCTGGATCCATTTGTTATGGAACTCAGTAAGAGGGCAGTAGTTGGAGAAATCTGCACTCTCACCACTTGGTTGGCAAGAATGCATGTGCTTCCCATGGACTAAATGGATTCCAAGGAAGGTAAGAAGTTTCAAGGCATCTCAGTGGGGCTAGCTAAGAAAGTGGCCTATGAGGAAGAGGGAACCTCAGGACTTAGAGGCAAAAGCTGAGGGGCCTGGACCCAAGAAGTCCATAGCGCCATGTATCACCCATGTCACCCATGTAGTGTTTTGTTTCAGTTTGCCAAAGGGCTGCCAATACAAAAGTGCCCAAAAGCTGTTGGCTTTTATTATGGGGATTTATTTGGTGTAAAAGCTTAGAGTTCCCAGGCTATGAAATGTCCAAATCGAGGCATCAGCAGAGATGCTTTCTCACCAAAGTCAGCTACTGTTGATCATGGAGTTGTTGCCACGTGGTGAAGGGAGATGGCTGCCAATCTCTGCAGAGGTCTCTGCCTTCCCCTCCAGAATCTACCATCTCTTGGAGCTCAGCTGTGAGCAACCAGGCCTGTCTCTTTCCGGGCCTCAGCTCTTTGAGCCTCTCAGGGGCTTCTCTTTTCCTGTAGCTCTCTCACTCGCATGGCAGAATCTAGCATGGAAGCTCCCTTTTCCTGTGTCTGTCTCTCTGCCTGTGTGTCCGTTTATATCAGACCCAGCAAGGGGACTCAGCCTGAGTCATGCCTCACTGATGTAGTCCAATCAAAAGCCCTGAAATGGTCTTATCAAATAATCTAATCAAAGTCCCCTCAACTGAATTTAATGAAATAAAGGGTATCACACCCAGAGGAATAAATTAGTTTACAAACATAATCTTTCTCTTTCGGAGACTGAAATTGACAAAGAGCCCACAAATGCCTGCGAAAGAGCCCGTGTATGGAAGCCATAACAGGGCATGATGGCCAGACGATGTGACCAAGATGTATCAGCAGCAGCACCCGGAGGAAAACAGACTCTTGCCTTTCTTCCTCTATCTGAGAACAGCTGAGAAAGAGGGAAAGACTCTTCAGTTACATAAATGAGACTTTTTACACAGTTGAAAGTGACTAGAAGAGCTATGAATCTGTCCAAGGTCTCCTAAAACAATGAGAAGGGAAAGGGTGTGCTATGGTTGAGATTGGTGTTTAGAGAAAAATAAAGCCAATTCCTTATTGAACTTGTTCTACCAAGGTCATCCATTCTTTAAAACAGTGATAGCAATATCTCAGTGCCCCCTAATCACATAAGGTAAAGATCAGCCGTAATGAAATTAGATATATATCTGTATTGCATAGTCATCTTGATAATGGCAATTTACTTTGGCTGACCTTATCAGATCTGGTTCAATCATCATCATTGTTCTATCTCTTAAGTGGCTGATGAAGAGCGTATCTACGAGTAGGAGAAGTGTCAGCTCTGTCGCTTTCTTCTTGTTCACTTGTGCTTGCATTTAGCATAGTCTCCAAACAATTTCTTTGCAGGGATATTTTTAATCCGTTTGTTCATTTTGAAAGGGTTAGTTGAGTTAAAATTAGGTATAATAATTCATAAATGCATTTACTGTGGCGCAAGTAAAGTACAACAAATCACAATTTTCTGAAAGCAAATGAGGGTGCCAAGGTCAAACTCTCACCCCCAAAATAATGGAGCTCCCACTCTTGCCTTAAGATGCCTAAATGACTTGTAACATGTAACCATCTGATATACACTAAAGGTGCCAAGGTCATTAGGTGTATTCATCATTAGTAAAGCTTAATTTTAAATGGAAAAAAAATGGAAGTTCTAGCATTTTCTGCCCACCTCCCAGAGTCATTTCTTGAACTGCCCTGGGAGTGTACCCAGCACCTGGAGACCATTTCCGTGTCCTCTCTCTTCTCCACAGACCCATCCTGGGCATTTGTGCACCAGGCTCAGGTGTCCAGCACCTCAGGAGCCAGCACTCCGGCTGCTTTCTCTTCACTGCCCTTAGCCCCTTCAAAGTTCTCCTGCCCTTGCTTAGGCCCTCAGAACTCCTGGGTATTCTCAGGGAAGCCATACTGCATGGTGGCTTACCTTTTTTTTGGCCCTGAAACCCAAATTTCTGATTTCTTCAGTGGGAGTGGGAAGTTAGGAGCAAGATGTCTTCTGTGACTCAACTGTGAGTCATCTTTTCAAAGGTCCATGTGTCTCCTGATGAAGAAGAGACCAGAGAACAGTTTCTGCTCTGAGCAAGCATTCTGCTACGTCTGGAAGGGACAATCCCTGAAGGAGCAGTTTGGTGAGGGTCAAGGGAGAGAGGCAACTCAAGGGTCCTGCTCCAGGAAGGGTTGTTTATTTATTATTTATGTGTTATTTTTTCTTAAGAAAGCAACAAGGATTCTGGTCAGTTGTAAGCTACAGGAGTTTATGCAGTAGCAGCAAGTAGCAGCAAATTTTGTCCCCTTAAAAGTTTCTGGACTCTTTTTTAACTACAGAATCTTCTTGACACCCTCAGCTTCCTTCTTCTATATTGAAATTTCCTTCTGATCCTAGCCCTTTACTAATTCTCCTCAAGTTAGCTCACATATTTTTCCTACCCTGGGAAACCCTTATCTTTCTGATCCTTTCCAAGCTACTGTTGAAAGGATCAGGACCCTTGATAATATTTTATATACTCCAGCTTGCCTTCAAAGTCTCCCAACTCTTCTATTCCCCTATCCTTGAGGATACTTTTGTAGTTCTCATTGGGAAATATGTTTTATATTTCCCAAAGAGAATTGTTACTTTTATTCTGAGTCCAGATATCTGTCTGTCTTTATCTTTCCATGGGGAAAGATATTTGAAAATGTTTTGATACTGTATTACACATATGTAAGATTTTTCTGTTTGCTTCATAAACATAGCTTTTATGTACACATATGTAGAAAAGAATTCTGGAATAATTAAAAATAGTGGAAAAATAAAAAGTAAAAAAACAATAAATAACACTTTTAGAGGTAGCATAAGTGATTGAGTTAGTTTTACAAACTGAAAAGAGGTAAGAAGAGCAGAGATAATTTGTAATTTTAGCAAATTTCATCACATTATCACATGCAAAATATTGTATGAATTCTAATCTGTTTTTCCTTTGATCTCATTTAGATAACAGAAGCTATTTCCATTTTCGTACTAGCAGCGAAATGGAAATAAAATGACACTGTATGGAGATTGCATATATATTCTGTATAGCTGTAGAAAATTCTATTCCATCATTCTTGCCATCCTATCCCATGCTCACTAATGTCTCTCCCCCATCCCCACACCTCTCACACATATACTGAAATAGTCACCAACAGTAGTCAAGTAAGAAGTCTCATGCCACTTCAGTCACTCAGGCTAGCAGAATTTCTTTGGTACCTCCTATAATATCTATTATATTAATGTGGGTAAAATAATTTCTCTGTAAGCTTCTGGTAACCTGCTGTTTAATTGTCCTTGTTTATGAAACAACTAAACCATGGATAGTTTTTGAATTTGAAAGCTTGTTTTTTACTCTGAACTTAAAAAACTGACTATGTGAGCTAAAATCACCAGATCTATCTATGCAGGGTTATTAGTTTCTACAGTTTCATCCCAGAGTATTTATTTGAGCAATATACTTTAATGTAGTCAATTCTCCCACACTCATCGGTTTCTTTTATTTAAAAAAAACAAACCTGAAGAACCAGGGGTTATCAATACTGTTTCTAGATTGCTTTCCCTAAAGAAAAATCATGAAGACCCAAAACTCTAATTTCAGAGACAGGAAATGCTATTTTACCCGAATTTCCAGAATTCTTTTCTCCATTTGATTTTTCTTTAGAAAACTTTAGTTAAGTAAAATGACAAAAAAACTCATTGAGCTTTCAAGATTCCTTTCACCATTTAAAAGAAGCTTTGTGGGAAGTCTGTATTTTCTGCATGACTTGTCTGTAAACTCACGACGTCTGTATTTTTTTAAAAATTTTATTAAAATAAATAAGTAGAAAAAAATAAAAGAAGCCTTGTTCCTGTACATCCAGTAATATAAATGAAGCCTGTATCGCTGAGCCTGTGACTTGTGTTTGGCATCCTCACATCTCTCTCACGTAAATTGTCCTAGATGTCATTAAGTGTTGGGGACTAGGCAAAGTTTTTCTTCTTCATTAAAATCTCAGCATGTCCCCTTGGTTGGAATTATTTGCTTTCTCCCTAAGATAAGTTGCATCTTCTCTTACCATGAAAAATAGAGTATCCGACATCGTCGTGCACATTAAATGAGGTTTTCTCATAACAAATATTTATTCTTAGTCTTAATGAAGTCACCCTGTCCAATGTTACGGTATTTCTGTTAGCTGATTGTGATAAACAATGTTTAACAGAAAAAAAACTAAAACCTTCTTCATCTGTTTTGTTGTTAAAAAAAAAAAAAAAAGCAGCCACTGACGCCTTGTAGTGGGTGCTGCTGGTGCCCACCCCCCCCAACCCCACTGCTCGCCCAGGTCCCCGTCATGCACCTGCAGAGTGTTGGCTGCTAAGTACTCACACCTGCTCTCTTTTCTGAGCATTGCCCTAGGCAAACAGCAACCATCTCACCGAGGAGCCTATGGCCTCAGTCCCTGCCAGGGACAGGCCCCAGGTATGTCTGACTGGTACTTGGGTACCAAAGGCTGGCCCCCTTGCCTGAATCACGCTAACTTTGTACTGCGATTTGTATCCTAAACTTTTCCCATGGGATCAGGCTGAAGCCGGTCCACGGCTGAGACCACGTCCTTGCTTAGCTATCCTGCTTCCCTCTCTCCACTTCCTCTGGGAACATTCCCCCAGTACATCACTCAAACCACTCAATTAAGACTCTCCATCCCAGGCTCTGCTTCTAAGAAACCTGACTTAATACATCAGAGAATCTTAGTGCAGCAATGAGCTGTGGGAGAAACCTCTCACGCTATGTTTTGTTTCTTTTTAAGTAGCCGAGGCTTTCAAGGATGTATTTGGAAGTGGGAAAGGTGGAAAGGATGCACCAATTAAAAACATTCTGCTTTGTAGAGCAATTTGTATATAAGAGCAAGAATTCTCCTACTACAGGGTATCAAAATACATCTCTGCAAAATTTTCAGACAACAGTGGTGGTTTCCTAGGTCGCCCTTCACTCTGTAGTAGCTACTAGCTATGCTCTAGCTGTAGAGAACGCTCAAAAGTCGTTAGGGTGTCTGGCCAAGCCAGAGAAAACAGGATGGTAATTCATCACCTCAAACTTGGACTGAATTCTCAATGTTGTTTTTAATGGCTCAACCCTCCTTTGAGCTATCAAGTCCTTTCACAGAAGGAAAGAAATATGTGTCGCCAACTCTCAATTTTCAGCTTTAATGGAAGGACTATTCATTCTGCAAATATTTATTAAATTCTTGCTGTGTGCATAGCACTTTGTTAGGTACTGGGTAGAACCGAGAGTAGTAAACGGGCTGATAGGACAAGAGGGGCTATGAACAATACTAGGAAACTGTATCTGGCGTTGGAATGCCAGTCTGCGGAGGTCCCCAACACAGCGCTATCTGGACGCAAGCCTACCTTCTCCGCCTTCCCCACTCCTCCCTTCTCAGGGCTATTTTCTTTCACACCTTATTTTGTTTGTTTGTTTTATCTCCTCTCTGCCAAATTATAGAGAAAAATTGCTTCTTAAAGAGTACAGCAGCAGCCTGAGCTCCTGCTTCTCCTTTTGTTCTATGCTTGCTCTCCATGATGCCCATCTAACCCCATTCCTGTTACGCTTCAGAGGCAGGAGAATAAATAGCAATTAAGCTCTTTAGTCTAGAAAGGCATTCATGTTTGTCTACTCAAGGATAAAGGAGGTGCTATAAGCTTGGAGAAAAAAAACCCCAATTGTAAGGAGGCCCAACAGTTCTTTTAACATTCCTGGACTTGGCAACCGTCAAAGAGGGATCTGGTTCTTTGGCAGAGTGATGGAGCACAGGCAACGGCCCTGTGATGGTGAGGCTAATGTGTCAACTCGGCCAGGTAACTGTGTCCAGGTGTTTGGTCCAGCAAGCACTGGGCTAATTGTAATACCAGAGCATTTATGGACTTCCATCACCAGTGAGTTTACTGCGTGGATGGCTGATTACATCTGCTTCAATCAGGGAGATTACATCAGCAATGGGTGGCGCTTTCATCCAATCAGTTGAATGCCTTAATAGGGGAAGTGATTTCAGCATTCAGAGAGAATTTCCCAGCTCGTCGTTGGGCAGGCAGCTTCTCCCAGAAACTCATCAAGGACCTTTCATCAGACTTTCATCGGAGCCCCTGGTTTGCAACCTGCCTGTGGAACTGGACTTGTGCATCCCCACGGTCACGTGAGAGACTCTTATAAAATCTCATAGTATTGACAGATATCTCCTGTTGATTCTGTTTCCTGAGAGAACCCTGACTAACACAGGCCCCTTATATCTGCGTAGTGTTTGGGGATTTGTTTGTTTTCCATTTTTTAGAACTTTTAATTGGAAATACTTTCAAACTTCCAGGACAGCTACAAAAACAATGCAAACCCCATACATAGGTACCTGTCTGTCTTTCACCCTGTTTTCTGATCACTTGAGCATAGGTTGTATACATCATGCCCCTTGAACACTTAATACTGCCATGTACACGTCTTAAGAACAAGGATAGTCACTTACATACCCGCCTGAAGGGCAGTTATTCAAGAAATGTAACATTGATAGAAAGCTTACAGTATAGTCCAATTTTTTATATGTCCCAATAATGTCCCTTTGAGCCTTTTCTCCTACCTTGCTAGATCCCATCCAGGCTTATGTATTCCATTTAGTTGTCATTGTCTCTTTAGTTGCTCTTTCATCTTTTTTTTTTCTTCAAATTGTGGAAGCATATACACAACATAAACTTTCCCATCTCAACCACTCCCAAGCATACCATTCAATGGAATTAATCACATATGCAATATTATGCTACCCTTACCACCTTCCATTACTAAAAGTTTCCATTTCCCCAAACAGAAACCTTACCCCATTATGCATTACTTCCCATTCACCTGTTCCCTGCCTCTGACAACCTATACTCTAATTTCTGTCTCCATAGCTTGCATATTCTTGATATTTTCCTTGTAGTTACTATGGAGCTTAAATTTAACCTCAAATCTATAACAATCTCATTTGCTTTGATAACAACTGAACTCCAAAAGTATATCCTATGTTCCCATATACCTCCATGCCCCTACCTTTATATAGTTCTTGTCACAAACTACACGTTTATATGTAAGGAGTCCAAAACCACTGATTTCTCATTACATTTTACGTATTTGCCTTTTAGATCCTATAAGAAGTAAACAAACCAAAACTTCAATAGTATTTATATTTACACATGGCATTTATATATACCCATGCTGCTACTCTCACTGGAGATCTATATTTCTTAATGAGGCGTCAATCTGTTGTCCTTTCCTTTCAACCTGCTGAACTCTCTTTAAGATTTCTTGTAGGCCCAGTCTAGAGGTGAGGAACTCCCTCAGCTTCTGTCTATCTAGGAATGTCTTAATCTCTCCCCCAATTTTAAAAAAATTTATTTTTGAAGAAGCTTTAGACTACATAAATGATACATCGAAAATATAGGGGGATTCTCATATTCCCACCCCGCCCCCTCCCACACTTTTCCCCATTAACAAAATCTTTGATTAGTGTGGTACATTTGTTACAATTGATAAACACATATTGAAGCATTGCTACTAACCATGGTCAATAGTTTAATTATAGTTTACAATTTGCACTGCACATTTTTAGATTTTGACAAAATGCATAATGGCCTGTATCTATCATTGCAATGTCATTCAGGACAATTCCAATGCCCCCAAAATACCCCATGTTACACCTATTCTTTCCTCTCCTTCCCCTCAGTACCTCTGGTGGTCACTGCCTTTATATCAATGATACAAGTTTTTCCATTGTTATAATAATATTAAGTCTACTTTAGTCCATAGTTGCATGCCCACATTATATGTGTTTATTCCTCAATCTTGAGGATTTCAGGATGGTGATTGAGAGGGGGCTTAGATCCCATGGGGCATATGGATGGAACTGTCTTCCTTGCAGTTGTAGATACTCTCTGTTTTTGGGGAATGGGCATTGTCCATCATCATTGTTTTGTTAGTTGTCCTGGGTGAGTCCAATGAACTGGAAAGTGGGTGTTGGCTGTGACTCTGCTGAGATTCAGGGCTCAACTGGCATATGAACAGACCGAAGATTTAAGTCTCTGGTACACATATTTAATGAATATAGTGCTAATTATAGGTTCAAATAAATGGGGCAGAAGAGCAATGTGTAGGGAAACTATAAATAAGTCTAACTCTGTTACACTGGGGAGCATAAATTCCAAAGCAAGGCCCACTGACAGTGCTGCATTCCGGAGCTGTCTGCCCTACTTAAAGTTTCTGGATGTCTCCAGAGCCCTCAGGAGCCCCACTGTTTGAGACACTGTTTACTGTGGCCTTCAATGAGATCCTGCTGAGACATGCATAAGTTTAGCCTCTGGAATGGCCTTCTGACTCACTTTGAAATCTCTTAGCCATAAAAACTCATTTGTATTTAATATTTCCCCCTTTTGGTCAAGGTCTTTTTCCAAATGCAACACTAGTTGGTGCTTGGTAATAATCCCTCGGTGCCAGGGAGGCTCATCCCCGTCTCCCTCATTTTTGAAAGACAGTTCTACTGGATATAGAATTCTTGGTTGGTATTTCTTTTGCTTTCAGCACTTTAAGTATGTCATCCCACAGCCTTCTTGCCTCTAGGATTTCCAATGAGAAATAGGCACAATCTTATTAAGGCTCCCTTGTAGGTGATACAGTGCTTTTCTCTTGTGGCATTCAGAATTCTCTCTTTATCTTTGACATTTGACAGTTTGATTATAATATGCCACAGTATGTGTCTATTTGGGTTTATCCCATTTGGAGTTCGCTGAGTGTCTTAGATGTGTATATTCATGTCTTTCATTAAGTTTGGAAAGTTTTCGGTCATTATTTCTTTGAATATTATCTCGACCCCTTTCTCTCTTCTCCTTAATGGTGTCCCACAGGTTGCTGAGGCTTTTCTTTATTCTTTCTTCTTTCTGCTCCTCAGACTGAGCAATTTCAATTGTCTTGTCTTCAGGTTCTCTGATTCTTTCTTCTGCTAGTTCCAGTATGGTGTTTAACCCCTCTAGAGAATTTTTTTATTTCTGTTACTGTAGTCCTCAGCTCTTTCTGGTTCCTTTTCATAATTTGCATCTCCCTAGTGATATTCTTTTTGTGTTAATCTATCATTTTCCTGATTTCCTTTAGTTCTTTGTCCATGTTTTCCTTCAGCTCTTTGAGCATATTTAGGACCATTTTTTAAAAAAGTTTTTTTCTATTTGGTCCCAGGTCTGGCCCTCTTCATTGATGGCTTCTAATGCTTTAGTTTTCTCCTTTGCCTAGGCTATCACTTTCTGTTTCTTTGCATGTTTTGTGATCTTTTTTTGCTTCTCATTTTTTTATTTTTTAAAAGATACTTAGGTTACATAAATGTTACAGAGAATATATAGGGGATTCCCATATGCCCTGCTGCCCACACCTCCCACATTTTCACACATAAGCAACATCATTCATTCGTGTGGTACATTCATTGCAATTGATAAACACTTTTTTTTTTTTTATGTAATTATCCCCCCCTTGCTGCTTGTGCTCATTGTGTCCATTTGCTGTGCATTTTTCTGTGTCTGCTTGTCTCCCTTTGTTGGGTCATCTTGTTGCTCAGGCCGCCAGCTCACTGCACCGTGCGGGCCGGCTTGCCTTCACCAGGAGGCCCCAGGAATTGAACCCAGGGTCTCCCATATGGTAAGCGGGAGCCCAACCAATTGAGCCACAGCCGCTTCCAATAAACACATTTTGGAGCATTGCCACTAAGCATGGATTTTAGTTTACATTGTAGTTTATACTCTCTCCTACTCAATTCTTTAGGTTATGGCAAGATATATAATGGCCTGTATCTGACATTGTAATGTCATTCAGGATGATTCCCAGGTCCTGAAAATGGCCCTATATTACACCTGTTTTTCCCTCTCTCTACCCTCAAAACCTCCAGTGGCCACTGCTTCCACATCAATAATATTTCTTCCATTGCTAAAATCACAATAAGTCTATAGTAGAATACTAGTAAGTCTACTTTAGTCCATAGTTCATTCCCCAATCCTGAGGATTCTGGGATGGTAATGCCCATTCCACCTTTAATTGTAGGGGGGCTTTGATCCCATATGGCCAATGGATGGAACTCTCTTGCTGGCAATTGTAGACACTCTCAGTCCCTTGGTATATTGGCTATCCATCATCTCCTCCTTGTTAGTTGTCCTGGGTGAGTCCAATGAACTGGAGAGTAGGTGTTGCAACTCCGTTGAGATTCAGGGCCCAGCTGGCACATGGAAGCCCAAAGATTTTAGTCTATTGGACGTACACCTACCAACTTCAGTACTAATAATAAGTTCAATGTTTTGTGATCTTTTGTTGAAATCTGGGACAGTTTGGTATTTTAATGTGTTAATGCTAGAATTTAGACGTAGAAGTGTCTGTTCCTTAAACTTGTATCCAGCTAGTGTTATGTTAGAGTTTTTCTTAAATTCCAGGAGCTAAGAAGAAGAAAGAGGAGGAGGAGGAGGAGAAGGAGAAGAAGAGAAAAAAGGAAAGGAAAGGGAAGGAAAGGGAAGGGAAGGGAAGGGAAGGAAAGGAAAGGAAAGGAGACCTTTTCCAGTTTTGCAGATTGACCTATACAACCCCTTCAGGGTTTATCTATAAAATGAGTTTGGAAAGTGCCCCTTTTTTCCCAATCCTTTTTTGTGCATGTGTCTTGTCTTGGTAGCATGTGGCCCTGGAATTCTCCCATTTATATGGTTTGAATGTCCCTTCTTCCCTAGGAAACAGTTTCCTCTCAGGTCCAGACACTGCACTGGATGTCCTACAGCCAGCAATCCTTTGCCCCAGGCAGCATGGCTTGACTGTTGTCCCACAGCATTCTGTACATTCTATTGGAGAGCACTGTGAGCTGCCTTCTAAACACAGGGCAAGTCCTGGGACAGTGAAATTGACAGCCAGATTGGGCCAGACATACATGCTCCCAGTATGTGCACGAAGGTTTACTCTGCTCTCTCCAGAACTGGGACCCCACCAGCCAGCTCTCCTCTAAGTCATCGGGGCAGGGGGTGGGGGGCAGGGAGGAAGGGTAGCCAGGGCACCACAAGAGTCTGCCCCTTTGAGTAGTCTTTCACTTGATTCAGTGCTCATCCTGTTACTATAGTCCAGAGTTTTGAAAAAGATATTTCTGCCAGTTCTTGCTGCTTGTACAAAGCTTCTGTAGGGAAACAGAGCCCTGAAGCATCTCATTATGCCCTACCTAGTGTTTTAAAGTTTACAAAATTCTTTCACATACATTACTTTATCTAATCTTCTCAACTATCTTCGTAATCTTGTGAGGTTATCCTACTACAGCAGAAGAAAATGAAGCTCAGAGAAGTTAAGTGGTTTGTCCAGAGTCATTGTGTAGTAAGAGCAATGCTAAGGCTTATACCCAAGTTTTCCAGCCCCAAGTTTTTCAACTACTCCAGCATTTCCTCCCTTAAACTTATGAAAGCTCTGGATCCCTTAAAAATTTTTCCTACCAATTCCCCTCTTACTTCTCAACTCCACCTACTACCAAAATTAGCAATCTAACTGTCCTTCAGAACAGCTAGTCTTGGAATATCACAACTTACTCTACCCTTGGTACTGCACGGTTCTCTAAGAGATTAAGACAGATAACAAACGGACCATCACTGTAGGGACAGTGATTACATTAACCACCTTTTTCTCTCCACTTGTCAGGTAATGAAGTTGCTAGACACAATATTTTACTGACCAAATTGGCCAGTAGGAACTGTCGGGATTGAAATAGATAAAGTTGATACAAAGCATGTCTCTTGCTAGGATTCATACAGTTTTTTTTTAAACACTCAAGTCCATGATAGGGAGTTCCTTTAGAACTAAAAAGCAAGAAACTCACATGATGAAACATGTTTGGGATTCTGACTGGGTGCCTTGTCTTGGTATCTGTTCCATGACTTAACTGTTTGTTTCCCCAAATGAACAATGAAGGGGCTGGAGATTAATGTTCTCATGTTGTTAACAATCAACCAAATCCCTTGGGCATCTAATTTTTTAAGACAGCAGCTTAAAGTTTTCATTCATACATAGTCTTTCATACATATTCTTACATAAAAATATTGTTGCATCTATGTTCTTAAGTATTATTCATTGATGATCAGTGCTTACATCTACTGCTATTGATGACCATTGCCTAGATATATTGACTTATCAAGAGTTGCAGAATGGTGACATTCTAATTCTAATATTCCTTCTAACATTATTCAAAAAGCTGGGGGAAGTAAACACACATTCACACACATAAGAAATGGTATGTATAACCAAACATAGTCTATGGGTATTTAATTCTTTTTTCAATATAAAATTTAATCTAGGCCAGGAGTCACCAAACTTTTTCTGTAAAGGGCCAAATAGTAAATATAGGTTTTGTGGGCCAGTCTCTGTGGAAACTACTCGACTCTTCCACTGTAGTATGAAAGCAGCCATGGATAATATATAGATGAAGGTGTATGGTTTACTGTGTTCCAGTAAAACTCAATTACTAATACATGTGGCAGACTGCATTTCCCTGAGGGCTGGACTTTACCTACCCCTGATCTAAGCCAAAGCCTTTTTTCTGGACAACTTTTTATTTTTACCTTTTTATGTGGAAAATTTCAACCATATAAAAACTTGAAACAATAGTATAATGAATTATCATGTATCCAGCATCAGCTTCAACAGTTATCAACTTAGGGCCAATCTTGTTTATCTATCTCCTTACCTATCTCCCTTCCCCTGAATTATTTTAAAGCAAATTCTTTTATTGTATCAATAAACATTTGTATTCATCTTGCCCATAAATATTTCAGTAAGTATCTCTAAAATAGATCTGCAATACAATTATCACAGCTAACGATAATTTTTTTTTTCACAATTTGCATGATCAAATCAGGAGCCTAATAAGATCCATTTTCAACTAATGATATGTCTTTTAAGTCTCTCTTGCTCTATGGGTTCTCCTTCCATCTCTCCTTACAATATATTAGATGAAGAACCTGGGTCATTTTACCTGTAAAGTTTCTCACAGTCTGGATTTTGATTACTGACTCCCAGAGGTGACATTTAGCAAGTTCTTCTGCCCTCTCCACTTTCTGTCAATTGGAAGTGAGATCTAGAGATTTGGTGGGATTATACTTTAATTTTTTCATGACAATACTTCATATGTAGTGTTGCATACTTCCATCAGGAGGCCCATTTCTGTTGTTCTCAGGTATTGATGATCATTGCTTAGATTCACAGATTTATTAGGAGTTATGGGATGGTGATATTCTAATTAAATATTATTTTTTTACTTATTAGCTACAATACTTCTGGAGAGAAACATTTTTCCTAAAGAGCAATTTAATTTTCATGAGATATAGTTGGTAAATGAAAATCAGAATGAACGCATGATTTTTCCCTTTTATTTTCCAAGCTTCAAAATAATGAATTGTTTCTCTAACATCCCCCAAAGGTGACCAATGAATTTCTTCTTAATGGGCATCTCCTTAAAAGTACAGATGCCCAGGCCTTATCAGAGGCCGACTGATTCAGATTTTTCCGGGGGCGGGGTGGAGAACTTGGCCTCTGAATGTTTAAAAACTTTCCTGAATGATTCTGAAGATCTAGTCTGCAGCTCAGCTATTGAGAATGTCTGGGCCAGATGACTGCTACAGTCCACCCCAGCACTACCATTCTATAAATCTATAATGTGCAATTAGTTACAGATCACTTATATCACTACTACTTATTTTCCTCTCTCTAACATGGCTGGTGAAATTGTGCCAACCAGATGTCCAGAGAATACCCAGACATTCTCAATAGCTCAGCAGCCAGTTCCCTCAGAGAGCTGCAACACTGACTAGGAACACTTGCTTTCTACCCAGAGGGTAGAGGTTGGTACCTTCAGAGCCACAAAAAGTTCAGGATCTCCCTGATGTTCTTCATTCCTCCAGTTCCACATACCCAAAAGTCACGGGCACATGGATTCATGTCTGAAATTCACCTGCAGAGCTGGGCTCTTCTTGTCATGAAATACCCACAAGGGCAACATGCAAGGATGACATTCATGGGGCATGCCACGAGAGGGTCACTATAGTTATCTGCCTGTTGGAACAGGACATTTACTGGGGTTAGGTACACATACATTCAAATCCTAGCTCTCCCGTTTACTATGCCATGTGGGGCAAGTTACCTAATCTCTTTATGCCTCAGATCCATTGCCTCTAAGTTGGGGAGAATAATAGTACTATCTCATTGAGTTAGTCTGAGGATTAAATTAATTTAATACATATAAAGTGCTGAAAACAGTGTTTTGCACTTAAATTGCTAACCAATATTATTATTTAAAGCCAGAAATGTGACCGGAGTGATGACTTAAAATCAATAACAGGATGGATAGATACGAACAGACCACAAATTATGCCTTTCAAAAAAACCTCGACCAATATTTTAAGGACTCCAGGATTGAGAACATACCAGAATATAATTCTCCTTTTCCCATTTATAAGAGTGGTCACATGAATATTGCCAGTTGGAAGGGTTGGGGGTCACAGCATCCACAAATCTTAGTAAAAATTTATTCAAACCACCACTACTCCTCTGATTCCACAGCTAATGGAAGTCCAAAGCCTCCCGCCCACCCCAACAAGACTTCTGCAACTTGTCTCGACAACCTTGGACCCCAGGCTCTTGCTTTTAATGTACACCCCTACGTACCATA
>JAQZBX010068835.1:0-15683 GCA_029593785.1 Cabassous unicinctus | reverse complement strand
CGGCACCGTTTTCACCGACCCAGTTACCAAACGCCAACAGCCATCTATACCTGAGTAGATTTTTCTTTTGCCCTGGGCACCAAAATGTTAATTTCCTCTAGTGATACCTTATTTTTCTCTGCCTGTTTTCTTTGGGATCTTATATTAGTGCTGTCTGCAGAAAGAATTCCCCCCCTGTCAGTTCTTTCAGTTTATCTACTCTTATTCTGTTTGCAATTTTACATCTCTAAAATGGGTGTTATACTTGTTCTTATTTCCATGTTTAGTGTGCTTTTGCAAAAAATGAAATAGAATGATTGGTGTAAGAGTTTAGTTCAGCACAATGATGCAATAAGGACTCACATTTTCCTGAATGCTATCATTGCCACCCAACTCCCCCAGGACACTCATATCTGCTCTGGGCATTGGCCCCTATGAAAACAACCAACCCCAGACCTTGCTATATGGTATGAAGAAATGCAAACCAGGGCCTTCCTTCAGCAGATTGAAACCAGCCCAGCCCTGACCCTGCAGCTCTTGGAGAAGATTCCCAGTCCTGGGATTACCAGGTGTTCTCATTCAGTGACAGTAACCAAATAGAGAGGATACACCATGCAGTTTGAGCTTAGCTGTGTTTTTATCATTGTAAGTTTAAAAGGAACTTTATGGAAAAAATAAATATTCAGTATGTGAATGCATATGAATGAAAGGAAGATTGACATTGTGTGACAGTTTTCTGCCCAGGATATCTTCTGCCTCAAAGTGTCCATTCTGGGTTGCACATGGTGAAATCTGGTGGAGACTTGAGTATTATCAGGAGGTATCTCTGAGACTTTTTTGGACATCCTAGGGATTCAACTTCAGTAGCTAATGGATGGGTTGGTTCCAGCAGAGTCAAAGGAGGGGTCTGGAGTGATGGAATTAAGACATACTATTTGGAAACTATGAAGGACCAGTTTATCATCTCAAAAAATAATGCCCATAGCATGCTGTGTCTGCAGATGAACAGTCTGTGAGCCAAGGTCATTGCCTCATATTCCTGAGTGAGTCAAAGTGAAGGAAGGTAGTGTAAGCTCAGACTCAAATTTCCCCCACAGAATGGCCTCCAGGGGTCACTCAAAGCGCCTAAGCTCAAGGGTGAAAGATCAAGTGCAGACCAAGGAAGGGAGAGTAAATTTTGTCATGTGGAATTTCCTCTAATGATCTGGGTTTCCCTTTCTGTCTCAGGAATCAGTTGTTCTGAGCAGTAATCAGTGTTCCTGTGGACACATGAAGTATCCAGCTGCTGAGAGCAGAGTGAACAACTTTTATGACCCAAGCTGTATTGGAGCCAGAGGAGCCTGACAAGGTGCTGCACATGCTAGGCAGCTACAGCCATACTGGCCACAACTGTAGCTCAACCATCAATGGCCAGGGTGTCTGCCAAGGACAGTTCCAGCTGCTACCTACAGCCAACAACATCAATGCTCAAGACCAAAGAAAATATGATGTTTAGGATGCACACTTGAGGGAAGAATATAGGAACCCAGGTCAACAGCTCTCTGTAGGATCAGCAGGACTGACTGCAGGGGGCTCTCAGGAATACTAAGCCCAGGAGCCAGGACTGGGGTAGGTGCAGAGAGAAGTCAGGAATGTGCAGCCCTGGGATATGGACAAGGGGCAAGTGAGGGGAAGCTTGAGACCACCAAGCCATGATACAGGTACAGGTCAGGTGCAAGGGGAGCTCAGGATCATTGAAATCAGGGAGTTAGCCATGGTCAGATGGAGCAAAAATTCTGGACCACTGAGACAAAGGGATCAGGACCAGGGTCAGTTGCAAGGAAGCTCAGCAAAACTGAGGCTTGAGGACAGAACCTGGGGCAGGTTTGGGGAGAGTTCAGAACTATGGAGCTCAGCCTCCATAGCCAAGACAGGTGCAGGGGGCACTCAACAGCATGGAGTCCATGCATCAGGTTTGGATCAGTGCAGTGGGAGATCAGGAATACTGAGGCCAAGGCCAGATGCAGAAGAAACTTAGGGTCATGGAGCCAACTGGTCTGGAATATGTGTAGGTGGAAGTCAGAAACAATCATCGCAGGGACCAGGATGAGGGACAGGTGCAAGGGAGCTCAGGACCACCAAGTCCAGGGCCAGAACTAGGGAAAAGTGCTGGGGGTAAAAGGAGCATGTGCAAGGGGAGTATATGGAGCTACCTTTCACCATATGGATTTTCTCCTAATGACTTATTCATCTTAAATTAAGGATCAAGTTAATCTGGTTTTGACTTTGCTACATGGCTTAAGACAGAGGTTCAGTGAAATTTCATTAATGCATTTAAATTTGGCTAATTTCATTGATAAATAAAAGCTTAACAACAAGTTCATAATGCATCATTTTTAAAAAAAATTTTCCTTAATTATTGAAGCATATCACTCATACATAAATATAAATAAACACTAAGTGTATCGTAATAGTGGTGAACTAACAAAATACACGTACATAGCATCATATGGGGCTTTCATACCTCTCCCTACCACATATACCTTGCATTGTTGTGAAACATTTTTAACTAATGATTAAAGAGCATCCTCAAAATATTACTACTAACAAAAGTAGCTTACATTTGGTGTATTTTTCACCCAACCCACCCTATTATTATTTTTTACATCATTATACATGAACATACATAAAAAATAAGTGTGCAGTAAATGTGAACTTACTAAGCAAACATGCATAACATCATAGAGGGGTCCCATATATCAAACCATCGGCAAAATCTTGCTATCAACTATAGTCCTTACATTTCATGTATTTTTCCCCCAAGACACCTAATTATTATTTTTAAATATTTTTATTACAGAAGTTGTGAACTTACAAAACAATCATGCACATGTGCAGAATTCCTATACAACACTCCTCTATCAACACACCACACTGTGGTGGAACATTTGTTGCAGATTATGATATACTATCATCAGACATTTACTAACCATGGTCCATAGTGTACATTTGGCACACTTTTTGATACTCACCCATTATCAACACATCTTTAGCATAGATGAATGAATACTGCAGGATTGTTGTTAGCCACAGTCCCTAGGTCACTCCAGTTTTGTCTTTCCCATGCTTCTCCACATTCCCACAGCACTGTATTAGTGATGTATATGTGCTCTAGCTCACAAAATACACCCTTGCATCTGTACCCTCAACCACAATTCTCATCCACCTCTGGGTTTACTGTGTTATTTAGTCCCTAGATTAGTCTCTAGCTCTCTTTCAATTGACATTTACATCCTTAGGCTACCCTTTCCAGCTTACATTCCTATTTATAAACCAGCTGTTCCTCACTATAATGTGTTACCATCAACTCAATACATTTCCACACTTTTACAATAAAATTAATTAGCTCTCCTATGTACATTAAACATCAGTAGTCCATCTCAGTCCTCTTCTTATCTCCTTTAAGAATTCACCACCTACCACCAAGTCTTGAAGATATTTTCCTGCATTTTCTTCTGGAAGCTTTATGGTTCTTGCTTTATATTTAGGGTTTTAGTTCCCTTTTGTAGAAGGTGTGAGATAGGGGTCCTATTTCCTTCTTTTGGCTATGGATATACTGTTCTTCTAGCACCATTTGTTGAATGGGCTGTTCTGCCCAAGCTGGGTGGGTTTGACAGGCTTGGTAAAAATCACTTGGCCACAGATGTGAGGGTCTGTTTCTTAACCATCAGTTCAGTTCCATTGGTCTATGTGTAAGCCTTTATGCCAGTACCATGTTGTTTTTACCACTGTAGCTCGGCAATATGATTTAAAGTCCAGAGTGAGAGTCCAACAAATTCACTTTTCCTTTTTAAGATGGTTCTGGCTCTTCAGGACCGCTTACCCTTCCAAATAAATTTTATAATCATGTATTCCATTTATTTAAAAAATGCTAGTGCAATATTTTTCAGAATAACATTGAATATGCATATTAATTTGGGTAGAATTGACATCTTAATGATATTTAGTCTTCCAATCCATGAGCATGGAATGTTCTTCCAATTATTTAGGTCTTTTTAAATTTATTTTAACAATGTATTGTAGTTTTCTGAAAACAACTGCTTTATATTGTTGATTAAGTTTATTCCTAAATATTAGATTCTTTTAATTGTTATTGTAAATGCAATTTTTTCCCTGACCTCCTACTCAGATTGTGCATTATGAGTGTTTTTTAAGTTCTCTTTCATCTCTTATAAGTATAGCTATTCTGGCTTTTTTTATTGTTGTTGTTACCCCATGTGTGGAATATCTTTATCCAGCCTTTCACTTTCAATCTATTGGTATCCTTTGGTATAAAGTGAGTCTCTTGAAGACAGCATATAGATGGCTCATATTTTCTTATATATTCCATTAGTCTGTGTCATTTCATTGGGGTGCTTAATCTATCAACATTCAATGTTATTACTGTAAAAGGAGTTCTTATTTATTCATTTGACCTTGGTGTTTTATCTGTCATATTTTATTTTCACTACTCTTTTGACACTTTTTTTTTTACTTTTACTGATATAATCTTCATTTCTAAACTCTCTTCCAAGCATCTCTTTCCTGTCTTTTCAGGCTGCAACTCACCCTTTAGTATTTCCTACAAAACTTGTCTCTTGTTTACAAACTCTATCAGTTTCTGTTTATCTGAAAATATTCTAAACTCACTCTCATTTTTGAAAGATAATCTTGCTGGATATAAGATTCTTGGCTGGAAGTTTTCTCTTGCAGTATCTTAAATATATTATACCCCTGTCTTCTTGTCTCCATGGTTTCTGATGAAAAATAGGCACTTAATCTTATTGCATTTCCCTTATACATTATGCATTGCTTTTCTCTTGCTGCTCTCAAAATTCTTTCCTTGTCTTTGGCACTTGACATTCTGATTATGTGTCTCAGAGTTGGCCTATTCTGATTTATTTGGATGTGAGTACATTTTGTTTCTTGGACACAGATATCTATGTCCTTGAATAGGGTTGGGAAATTTTCTAACATTTTTTCAAATACTCCTTCTCCTTTTCCCTTCTCTTCACCTCTTGGGACACCCATGACATGTATGTTTGTGCATCTCTTGCTTTCATTTAGTTCCCTAATACTTTGTTCAATTTTTCTTTTCTTTTATTCATCTGTTCTTTTGCATGTTCCCTTTTGGAGGCCATTTCTTCAAGCTCACCAATCCTTTCTTCTGTCTCCTCAAACCTGCTGTTTTTTTTATGCCATTGTATTTTTAAATTCATATATTGTGCCTTTCATTCCTGTAAGATCTGCTGTTTCTCTATGTATGATTTCAAATTCTTCTTTGTGCTCATCCAATGTCTTCTTTTTCTAATTTTTTTTTTCATTTTTAAAAAGATACTTAGATTACATCCAATATCTTCTTATTATCCTTAATCTCTTTAGCCATCTCATTGAATTTATTATGGAGATTTCTTTGAACATCAATGATTAGTTGTCTCAACTTCTTTATGTCATCTGGAAGCTTATCTTGTTCATTTAATTGGATCATATCTTCCTGTATCTTGGTATGGATTGTAGTTTTGTGTTAGTGTCTTGGCATCTGGTTTACTAGATACATTTATTCTGGGTGCAGCTTCTCTCTTTAATTTAGAGCTTTCTTGCCCTTTCTCCCTTGCTGGTTGTGTAGGAGGAGCCAAGGATGCAGTTGGTGCTGTAAGCTGTAAAGACTCAAACTGCCCACATTGTCCCAGGGACTGATGAAGCTTATCCCACCTTTCTCCTTTGCCAGGGGTAGGGTCAGAGCCACAGTCATGTATAATAATCCCAGTCATGCAGGCCTAGACTGTAGTGGTCCAGGAGACTGATGAAGCTCCATGCCCCTTCCTCTTATGCCTAGGGCGGGGATGGAGTTGCAGGTGTGGGCAGCAATCTATTCTGTGTAGGTCCAAAATGACCATAGTTGCCCCAGTAATCTTCTGACTATTCAGTCTCTGGCAGCCAAATATACCTGCAGTTATGTGGAGAGGTTGGTGCAGGTACTGCCAGCTTTCTCCCTGCCAGAGGTGGGGCTGAAGCCTAGGTTAGGGCTGTAGTCTGATCTGGGTGGAAAGAAGCCAGTCCCTGTGATTTCAGTCTAGCTTTCCCTCATGCCAAGGGTGGAGTCAAAATGGTGGCTACCAGCCTCTTTCTGACTTGGACTTGTTCAACGTTTAGCTGTTCTTAGGGTTATACTTTAGACAGCTGAATTTACTAATCAGTAGCTAAAGCCAGTGGCCTATCATCTCTACCTCCCCTGTTTTTGGGGAATGTACATTCCAACTCCAGTCACAGAATGGTTCCTAAGGTGGTTTGTCCTGACAGAGTAGGTTGATCACCAGCCTCCAAGCCATGGCCTCTGTTTTCCTGGAAATGCTGGTGCAGGTCCACCCAGCTTCCTCCCTACCAGAGGTGAGTTTGGTGTTTAGGCTGAAGCTGCATTCTGATCTGGATAGATAAAAGCCAGTCCTTCCCAGCACTGTGATTTCTTAGTCCACACCACTTCTCCTCATGCTGGGGGTGAAGTTAAAATGCCTACTACCAGCCTCTTTTAGACTTGGATAAGTCCAAACTTCAGCTGTTCTTAGGATTACACTTTAGTAAGTGAATTTACTAATCAGTACCTGAAGTTGGTGCCCAACAGTCTCTTCTTCCCCTATTTTTGGGAAGTGGAGCTTCCAATTCCAGCCATGGAATACCTCCTGGGGTCACTTGTCCTGCCAGTGGAGGATGGGCACCAGCCTCCAGGGCATGGAGTGCCCTACTTATGAATCTTCTCTGCAAATGGGCAGTCACCTCCTTCCATTCTTTCAAGGATGTTGCAGGATGCTCTTCTGGTCTCCTGGAACCCCCAGATACTTTAGATAGCACTGGGTGATTACTAATTGCTCTGTAGCAAGAGCTGACTCTAGGAGCTCCTTTCTATACCACCATCTTGCTGGTTGTCCCCATCATTTTTAATTCACATAATATTCCTGATACTTTTATATTTAATTAAAGCTTTTCTTTTAATGTTCTTGCAGATATACGGGTTGCACAATGAAAGATCAAGATTGGGGAGCTGCATGCAATTTAAACACTAAGAATAATTATCATCTAAGCAAAAATGTGTATCTTGGGTGAAAATAAACTTAGTGATAGGCTTACTTTACCAAATTTAACTGCTCTGTAATCTGTGGCTAGGCACAGAAATGGAGATATCTGTGCTGATGATACCTTCTCCCAAGTTCACTACTCACTGAAAGCCATTTTATTTCACAAGAAAAATGGTTGCCCACAGTTTACTCTGAATTCACTGTGATTGCTATATTTAGCTGCTGCCTCAAAATTTTGGAATATACCATAAATTTGAGGTAACTGAACTGACAAATTTATCAGAATGGGTTTCTGGAAATTTAGAGAGTGCTGCACTTGTGGGGAGTATTTGGTATATAATATATTCCAGGGGTTAGCATCACATTGACCCAATACCAAAGTCATCCTTGATCCTTGGCCATATCCAGCTCTCTGATCAGCTCTTTCAGGGCATTTCTGGCCTTGAAGAAAAGGAAACTGGACTTCAGAAAGGGGGAGAACTGGACACCAACCCCTCAGTTTTCTCCTCACAGGGGAAGCCAGAGAAAGAAGATCCACAGTCCCTTTCACCTTTATACAGAATTATACTTCCCACATTCAAACCACCATTTATGTAACCAGATGAAACAAGCAGACACTTATTTAATTTAAGGTTCCTAGTCAGTCAAGAGTATATTTTCTGGGATTCTTGGGCCTCATGCACAAGGACATAAAACCATTTTGTTTCTTCCTCTTTTTTGGTGGCTGCTCCCAACAATGAATGTATCAGAGATTCAGACATGAAGGTAATTGGGACAGTACATCTGAGGCCATGATTCACTGTGGTTCTACTTATTCTGAGGTGTCCTGTCTCATGGGCAGCTTCAGGAGAGGGGACATGGTGTGGTGAATCCCTCACAGGCCATGTCCCTCACCTGCACCTTCTCTGGATTCTCTTTACTTAGCTATGACATGGAATGGAACTGCCAGGCTCCAAGAAAGGGACAGGCATTGATTGGTGCCACAGAGTATAAGGAAGCACATACTACAATCTGGCACTTAAATGCAACTTGACATCACCAGGGACACCTCCAAGAACAAATTTATTTAAAGCTGAGCAGCCTGAGTTTAGAAGACAGGGAGGTGTATTATTGTGCAAGATACACAGTAAGGAGATGTCAGAATTTTTGTTGGATATAAAGCTCCCCTGCAGGACACAGGAGGGGGCTAGGCTGCAGGGTTTATCAGGGGCCAAGCCCAGGGACAGGGGCAGAGCAGGCCTGGGGAGAAGGTTCCTTGCTTTCCCTCTTCTTGCATCACAGAATGTAAGCCCCAGAGGACCACCATTGCATCTTTTCTAAGCAGTGCTATGCAGTGTCTGAGATTCATCCTGCTGGACAGGATGTGGAAAAATAAGAACACTCATTAACTGCTTGTAGGAATGTAAAATGGTTCAGCCACTCTGGAGGTCAGTTTGACAGTTTCTCAGGAAGTTAAGTATAGATTTGCCATATGATCTGGCAATCTCACTACTAGTTATATGCCCAGAAGAATTGAAAGTAAGGACATAACAGATATGTGCAAATCAATGTGTGTAGTGGCATTATTCACAATTGCCAAAAGATGGAAGCAGCCCAGGTGTTCATCAGAGATGAATGGATAAACACAATGTGATAATTACACTTGATAGAATATTTCAGATGTAAGAAAGAATGAAGTGTTGCCACGTGGGACAATATGGATCAACCTCATGAATCCTATGTTGAGTGAGAAAAGCCAGCCACCAAAGGGCAAATATTGCCTGATCTTACTGATATGAACTAAGGATTGTGAACAGACTCATGGTGGTAGAGTCTGGAAGATAGGTTGCTAGAAGATAGGAGGGAATAGAGATTGGTGAGTTGATGGTTAATCTGTGCAGAAATTATAATTTAGTTGATTGCAATGGTATGGGAATGGATGGAGGTGATGAGGACATAGCAATGTGATTGTAATTAATGGTGATAAAGTACGAGTGTGAATGAGGTAGAAAGGGGAAGTTTTGGCCTGCGCATGAGGCTAGAAGGAAAACTAGAGGAATAAAGAGGCAATTGTATGACTCAGTAAATTCTGGAGTGGCTGAGGGTTGTAGTTAAAAATACAAATATAAGAATGTATAACAAAGATATATCTCTTTCACTTTTGAAAGATACTTTAACTAAATATAGAATTCTAGATTGGTGCTTTCTTTTGAATTCCTTTCAATATTTTTGCTTGCATGATTTCTGATGAGATGCATGATGTAATTCTTACCCTTTTTCTTCCATAAATAAGTCATTTTTTGGTATTTATTTTAGTATTTATTTCTTTCAATTTTTTTCTGCATTTTTAATATGACATAGCTAGGTATGTTATTAATTGCACTTGGTAAACTCTGAAATTCACTCCATACTCAGTTCACATCCTAAAATACATGTTCAGTGACACAGTGATGGGGATGGTGACATGTTCAAGCTCTTTCACTAAAGACATGCTACTCATGAAGCAACACACATCTAGGTAAATGACCCTCATTTATACAATTACTAGTGAGGGACATAGAGGCACACAGACCCTAACATGGCCCTGTGATTCCCACATCCTGGTACTCATTCCCTCATATAACTCTCCTCCCTACACACACAAATAGACACAGGAGTAAGGGCAGAACCTGTGAATCACTTCTAACCAAAGAATATGGCAAAGTAAAAGGAATGTCACTCCTGTGAAATGTTGGGTTATATGAAACCCTGTCTTGACAGCAGTCTCACTCTTTCAAATCTAAGACCATCAGTGACTTGGAAAAAGCAAGCATCCATTACTCCCATAGCCTCCAGGACATGGATTCTGCCAATAATCCAAACCCTTCCTAGTTGGGTCACAAATAAAGTATGCAGTCTGGATGACACTTGATGAAGCCACATGAAAATAGAGCAGAGGTTCCAGTTAATCAATCCCAAGACTGCCTGTAGAATTGGGCATGAGATACAAAAGGTGTGGTGATTTAAAATAGTGATTTTTGTGGAAATTTTTATGAAGCAAATTAAACACACACACACAATAAACACTTACATAGTGTGAACAAGACATTACACAGGTTTTCCAAAAATATGTTCTTTATACTGTGGCCCCCATATGAACAAACTCCCTCATATTATGCAATTCCTAGGTACATGAAACCCAGTCACCTCCTCAAGTTCTTTCTTTTCAGCCTTAGATGGAGAGGAGTGAAAGTTATTTCATATTGGACAAGGTGGCCCAATGCACCATGGGAACAGAGGCTGGTGGCACTGACTAGAGAGTTGCAGCCTTGTGGACATGAGCCAGTAGCTGCAGGATGACCAGGTGCTGCCTGGGCTCACTGTTCCCTCTAAAAAGACCAGGAGCAGGTGCACAAGCTGGCACCAGGGGGCATCAGGAATGGCTTCCACTGTGGATTTTTCTACCCACTTCACAAATCTGGGGATGGAGACAGAGGTGCTAGAGTTGGACACAAACTCCATCACACCACCAGGCTTGAGGGGAAATTTTGGATGCTGGGAGGGCCTTCTAACTTCATCATTGAAAGCCCCTTCTTGTCTCCATCAGGTTCTCACCAGCACAGACAGCAAAGATGTCTGGTTTACCCTGGGAAACTATCACAGTTTAGCAGGTGCAGTCTTCAGAGCAGAACATGAAGTTATCCTGTCTGGGATGCACGTTCCCAGGTAGCCCAAGAACCTGGAGCAGAAACTTCAGGATGACAGGGAAGGAAATGGAAGGAGAGGAGCATCCATTTTCCATGAGATATGCAGCATGGTTGGGAGGAAGCTGGTTGCTGCCCCAGCACAAAGACCTCCAGGCAGCACTTACCTGATCATCCAAGAAATTGACCTCCCTTGGGAATTGAGAGGGAGCTCACAGGGCCAGACCCAGCTGGACATCCAGCCTAGCCTCTGGGTGCTTTCACTGTGGGGGTAAATGTTACAGATTGTGACTCCCTTTCACCAAGCAGATGTCAGCATTGACATTCACTTTCCTAAAGACTCACTCTCCCACTCCCTGTTAACTGCAGATGAGAGGAAGACAATATGCTGACTGTTATCTTGGCTGTATGGGTGCTGGGAGGATAGAAACCTAGATAATAAGTACAGTCTTTCAGGTGAAGATGAGAGAAAGCACTGCCCTGTTTCTGGTACTGAAATGCTTTTCCATGCACTGAACATCACAGAAATTCTTCCTGTCTCCTGTCACAGAAAGCTCTAGATGCAGAGACTACAGGGCCAAGAAGGAGCTGATGTGCACTATGGGGAGAGGACATGCAAATGGGACTCCTCCCTCTGATCCTGAGAACAAGAAGAGGCCCAGTCCCTGCAGCTCAGAGAGGACCCTACTTGCCCTGTGACTGAGCTCTCCTTCCTCTGTGCCCAGGACTGAGGAAGAAGAGGCACCATGAAGTGTGTGCTGAGCTGGGCTTTTGTTTTGTCAATTTTGCTGGGTAATATTATTGAGAAACTGGTGATGAAGCAGTGTGAATGTGTGTGTGCATTATTGTTTCTGTTTGTGTGAGCATATGTGTGTGACTGTGTAACTCAACTTCTAATATCTGTTTGTAGGTGTCCTGTGTGAAGTGCAGCTGGTGGAGTCTGGGGGTGACTTGGAACAGCCTGGAGGGTTTTTTCACCTCTCCTATTGAGCCTCAGGATTCACTTTTACTGATTTTGACATGCACTGGGTCTGTCAGGCTCCAGGAAAGGAGCTGGGGTGGCTTTCATTTATTAGTGCTAATTGTACCATATTCTATGCAGACTCTGTGAAGGGCTGATTCATCACCTCCAGGGACAATGCCAAGAGCCAGCTGCATCTGCAAATGAACAGCCTGATACATGAGGACACTGGCATTTATTACTGTGTGAGAGACACAGTGAGGGGAAAGCAAGACTAACCCAGACATAAACCTCTTCTGTGAAGTAACCATGAGGGAATGCTCAGGACCCACTGAGCACAAGGAGCAGCTGCAGGAGCAGGTGCAGGGAGTTGGTTAAGGGCTGGTTTCCTGTCAGAGCCTGGAAACTAACTAAAAGCATGTCTAAATTGATGTTCCTGTGCCTATCAATGATGTAAATTATAAAAGTTTAGTTGCAATAGGAGCAAGCACAATCACCTACAAAATCTTTCAACTCTACCTCTTGAAGGCAGGAAGACTCAGCCAATGTTGCCAGGTTCAGAATTAAGAGTAGCTCAAGGCAACTTGGTGAATCCTTTAATATGAGACTGAAGGAAAAGAACCCCAGTAAGATTCCCCATAAAGACACTGTGATTCTCATGAGAATCAAGAGAGAAGCTCTTCTTCAGTCTAAAATGTAATGGATTTCAAGTTGCACTCCTACTTACCCAAAAGTGTGCAAAATGGGTTCAGCATTGATCTGGCTATTTGTTTGATAATCCATTTTATTTTCCACTAATTTTTGCTCACATTTCCCTCTGCTCCTTCTGCCCCCTGTCAATGGATGATGTGATTCCTGTGCTCTAAAACCCAAAGACAAGGCCCATTACCTGGAGCTCAGATTCTGGCTCAGGCTGAGGGGACATACCCTCTCACCACTGCCTGGGCCCTCTCCTCTGTCCACTGGGTTTGGAATCATGTGATAAATATAAATAGCCATTACTATCCATGCAGATGATGGTTGTTTGGTCAAAATGAAATATAAATATCATGTTCTCAAACTGTCATATTGTCTCCTTCATTTCCCATGGCTTTGTGGAGAGCTTCTGATGGGCTCCCAGTGTGCTGTGAGCTCTGGAGGACACAGCCAGGTCTTTCTTTGTGAGCTGAGTCCTTGTTTCACATGATGATCACAACACACAGGAAGCAGAATAAGAGCGGCATGAAGTGACTGCTCCCAGATGGCCTTCTGTCTAAGAGGTCTGGGACTCTTTCTTTACCCTCACTGTTATTGTGGTCAGTTATTTGTTTCCTCTCAAAAATGTAAGGGAATATAATTCTCTCTTTACTTCATGCACAGGTAGAATTGCCTCTACTGTAAGGTAGAAGCAATTTTCATGTCTTGCAGAATAGGGTCCAAAGCACATGTGCTTTACTAAATATTCCTTTCAAAATAAGAGTATTTAATCCTGTGGATTCTGGTGGAAAATTTGGAAATTGACTTGCCTCATGGAGAGATTTCTATTCTTGCATAACTCCTGCATCTACTTGGAGACAAATGTGTTTGCTCATTTCAAATGGGAAAAACTGGATTAGCTGTGGTAGAAGCTCTGCTTTCTTCTATGGGGAGGGACATGTGATGCCTTAAGGATGGGTTGGTGGAGGGTGATGGAGCCATGTTGCTTATCATCTGTTAACCAGAACAGAATAGACCCAGTTTAGGGACAAACTTAACTATTGCTCCCTGCTTTTTTTTCTGTTTTGTTTTGTAGGTATACTCACAATCTTTTTTCTTTCAAAACATTTGCAATATAAAAATGTTTTGTTATATATAATGAGTCAGAACAAATTATTTCCTTCTTGGTTTTGGTGAGCAGTCATAAAGGAGAGCTGCCATTGAGCAAGATGCTGTGGAGGTCCTCAGGTGAGTAGCATAGAGGGGGCCCTTAGAAGATAGTGAACACTTTGTCAACACATGCATGTGTCCTTCTCTGAAGGAGAAAATAGGGCTCAGATGATATTTTTAAATAAATCTTCAAAGGCAGGTGGAACAGAATCTGTCCATAAAATTTTGTCTATGTGGGTGTCTGATGCAATCTATGACCTTGAGAGTTTGGATTAAAGGGAAAGCTACAGACATCATGTGGTATATGTTTTTCCATGAACCAGCCATGGTTACAAGGGAGTAGATGTAGGTGGAAATTCCACCTTGCAGGCCCTTTTCAAGAAACTCTCAAGTGAACAGAAAAGTGAAGCTGCCATAAATACATGGATGAATAACACAAATAAATGTTGTTTTATTGATTTATAATGAAAAAATGAAATCATAAGCATGGCAACAGAAGTAAACAATTTTCTCTGGATATCAACACAATATTTAATATTCAAAATTTAAATCTAATATTATACCTATGTTCTAAATATATTTGTTCAAGGATAATGATAAAGTATACTATATTCATATTTGTAATAATATTATAAATTTTAATATATAAATTTATTTATTCATTCATAGGTTTATAGATAAAGCATACAGAATGTGCAAAATTCCCATGTACACCCCAAATGTGCAGTTTTGTATATTATTAACAATATGCATTAGTGTATTATTTTGTTGCAATTGATGAAACAGAATTATTACACTTGTACTAACTATAGCCTATAGATTACATTAGGGTTCATGTTAGTGTTGTAGAAATCTATGTTTTTAAGCATTTGTATCCTGGTAACATATACACAAATATTTTTCAAATACTTCATAGTTATTTTATATTTACTGATACATACAGGATCTTTTATTCAATAATTTCATTTGATTGCAACTGAAAGGATTTTGAGATAGCCAATCATTAGAATATATCACCCAAATTTATATTTGCAAAATATTTTTCCCTTTTGTTTTGATAGGAATCAATAAGACTGAGTATGAGTATCATAAAGTGTAGAGTTACAACATTATGGTTATAATTATCCACCATGAGTTGTCATTAATTCTTCTCAAATCTAAGAGCAGGCCAGATAAGGCTGTTAAGTGGAGGCACACTGGGAATAAGTTTTAAATAACAAGACTCAACCCTTGAGGCCCCCATCTTAGTATACATTAGGCTATACTAAATACTTAACTGGGGAATGGTTCATGAGCCTCATTTTGTCAAGCCAATTTGCAGTGTCATAAACAATGTCATGTTAATTATTTAGTCACTGGTTCAGAGAATCCATGGCATTATAGAATATTTCAGGGAAATGTGTGCTATGACCCTTGGGAATTTATGCAAGACAAGAGTTTCAAAGTTAGGGGGAGGCATATATTTTTGTCCTTCATTCATCATTGGAAATTCTCCTAAGATTATAGGGGCACTGTCTTAGATTGCAATGCTGTTATTACAAACAGCACACACTGCTTAGCAACAGGAAAGTATTAGCACACATATATCTGAGGGTAGATATTCAATTTTAAGGCACAAAGCAAGAGCATGCATTCTTCCCAATATTTCTAACATTATGTTCCTTACTTGCTGCACTCCTTGGGGCTTATTAATTTGTATCTATGTCTCACATTGCATTGCAATCTCTCCGTTTTTACTGACTTCCACTCACTCCTCTCATTGAGTCCAAATTTCTGCTCTTAATAAGGTCTTCAGTCACAGAGATAAATGGCTACACCACTTCAGTTTACCCACAATAAGATCTTAGAAGATCTTATCCTCAAATATGAATTCACACCTTAATTGATAATACATCTTCAAATAGCCCCATTAGCAAATGAGTTTACACCAACAGGAACACAAACTAAGATTAAAATATGTCTTTTGTGCTTGCACAAAAAAATTTTTTTATTGTGGGTAAAAATCAAATTTTTCACAATACATACCAATATTTGTAAAATGATATATAAATACATAGACATATATGTGCATTTGTTTACATAAATGTTATTATATATATATATATATATTTTTTTTTTAAGGTGCTTAGATTACCTAAATATTACTCA
>JAQZBX010068834.1:0-15689 GCA_029593785.1 Cabassous unicinctus | reverse complement strand
AAACGGGTGCTCTATCCATTGTGCCACACCCGCTTCCTGCCGTGAGGTTGCTGCATCAGCCCACCGCACCGCTCAGGCCGGCGTGCCCTCACAAGGAGGCCTCAGGACGCGAACCCGGGCCTCCCATATGGTAAACGGGGGCTCTATTCACTGAGCCACACCTGCTTCCCTAGGTAATAGTTCTTTATAAATTCTCAATGAAGTGTATTTATCTCTAGAAGACAAATTCTGGAAATTATGAATTGCACACCTTAAATTCTGTTTTTACAGAAATAGGAGCTGAGGAGGGCAAATGTGTCTCATGGCCTCTTGCTTTTCACAGGCTTTGTGGAGCTCAGCCTGTATGACCAAGTGAGGCTCTTGGAGAGTTGCTGGATGGAGGTGTTAATGTTGGGCCTGATGTGGCGCTCCATTGACCATCCTGGCAAGCTCATCTTTGCTCCTGACCTTGTTCTAGACAGGTGAGGAAAAAATGCCTTGTGTTTCTTCTCTGATCTGTTTGAATGAGGTGCTCAGTGAGTGGATGCTGCAGTGAAAATCTCATGCTGATAGGATAATTAGAGGATGATAATATCATCAGCCCCTTCACTGGGTCAAGAACCCAAGAAGAAGAGAGCCTGGGTACAAGGATTCAGTGTCCCGTGACTTGTTTTTATCTGCTGGTGCAGCAGCACTGCCAGGCCAGGGCCATCCTTAGCAGGAGGCTGTGGCCCGCAGGACACGTGGCCACACAGTGCACAGGACAGCTTAGATTTTTCTGCATTAAAATTCCCGTTCATGGGTTATAATTTTAAGTAGTCCTGTTGTTCTTTCCACCTGCAGGGACCAATTACATCTTGAGCTATCTGGTCAGGTGATAAAAATTCTTACAAGTCGGCCAAATTTATTTTAATGTACTTTTATCTCCCTCTAATGTGCATACTACATAGCATTTTTTGCAATAGGGGTGGAAGGAGTGCTTGGTAAAGTTAACAGGAATTGGGGACTGATGGTGCTAAGGCCAGGATATAGTTGCATTTAGTTTTCTTTTAATGATGGCACAGAAAAGGAACCAATTTTTAATTGACTTAAATGATATTATTATATAAACTGTTTTTGGAGGGAAAGCTGGAATATACAGTACTCAAGCTTTTTGGGAGGAAAAGCAGAACAATTTCTTGGTGTGAACTGAAGCATTTTGAAAGCTTCCATGGAAATTGATTTTCACGCTCATATTGAAAAAGTGCTAGTGTGCAAGTTTGGTCACATTTGACTCTCTGCCTAGAGTGGAAGGATGCCCAGGGCTATGAATGATACAGAACCTGCCCCCAACTGTTGGTATTGCCTCTTTAGGTCATCCGAAGATCCCCATGCACATGTTACCCAGATGAAAAGCAGTATGCCAAGGTATTAGCACCCATTCTGCCTGTTGTCAGGGATGACAGCATTGGCTAAGCAACTTTCTGAGTAACTTGGAGGAGTTTTGGTGGAGAGCAGAGCCTTTGGGAAGAGCTGGACCATGGGATGTGGCTCGAGTTGGAGCAAGTCTAAGTCCTGAACCACGGAGGGATGATCTGGAAGCCCAGAGCCGTGCAGAGCATCAGACCCTCAGTAACAATCAAAATAGCTAACTTACTGGCTTATACATGTGAGGCACCATCCTAAGTACTTCACTTGTGTCAACTCATTCAATCTTTACAACAGCCCTTCGGGGGTAAGCACCACTATTACCCCTAACTGGGAGGCTAAGTAACTTGCCTACAGTTACAAGATCATAAGTGGTGGAGCTGGGATGCAGAGTGTTTGGTTCTGGGGTCCACATTCCCAATTATAACAGTATCCTGCCTCTCAGTGGGATAATGAACTGGAAGGGGAAAGAGGAGAAAGCTAAAAGGCAAACTTTCTACTCTAATCTTTGCCCTTAGAACAAGCCATCTCCATTCTCTGTCCAGGTCAAAACCCACTCCTTCTGCTCTCATATCAGGGCACCGTGTTAGGCAGGCTGAAAAACAAGCACCCAACCAACCTGTTGCTCTCATTCATTCATTCACTCATTTATTCATTATGTTTTGCTTCGTGTTTTAAATAAAGCTATACCCTCTCACCAGCTACATATAAATATACACATATAATTTTCCTAATACCAGAAAGAAGTTCCATCTCTTGATGAACCAATACACTTGCTTTATGAAATCTAGGATTTCAAGTCTAAGATAGTTCAGATTCTTAGTATATCTGTTATACAGATAAATATGCTTTTGTATAGTAGGTATTTTCCTGGAGAAGTTGCTTATTCAAAAATGTTTTGCGAATGACTTCAGGAATCATGCCCTACAAAGGAGTTCTATTATGAATCTTTTTCCAAAGTGAATAAATAATCTTCACACTACATGACAATGACTGTCTTTTGCTGGATTATCATATCAGTGTTGCTTCAAGCGGTGGTATGATGGTATAAGCAGTGACTACAACTAGATTAGTCTCATTTGTGGATGCTGAGACTATAATTTCTGTTTCCCTTTATTCTTGTTGAGGCTTTTGCAGAGACAAAACTTGAATCTACTGAGGATGAGAGGAAGATCCGGTTATCTCAGCTTATTTCTAACAAGGTAGCTCTTCTTTTAGTAACCACTAGAATCATAAATTCATGTGAAGATCTACCATAGAATCTGAGCTTATAATTGCTCAAAAACTCATATAGGCTAAGACATTTTTGTGTCCTTAGCATCAACAGGAAATTGTCTAGTGTTAAATGTTATGAAAAGGTCAGTAGTTTGGGTCTGGGCTTGGGTTCCAGGGTGGATGTTGACGGAGTTCTTTGGAATCACATCCTCATGAATGTACTGAGTCTGAATCCCATTAGAGATTTTTCTTTATTATACCCACAGAATTTTCACTTCTAAATTTTCATTTACCCTTTGTACCCAGGACATGTGACTTCAGTTCAATATGTATTTATCGAGTCCTTTCCATGTACTTAGTCTTGAGGTCCCCACCCACTGCCACCCACACAGAGATAAACTGTGGTCTGGAACCATATATATGCTGCCAGAAAATATATATAACCTACAAAATTGTGTGCCCCAAAGCACGGCCCACTCAATCAACACTGTGTCCTTGGTGTCAAACAGAATATTTTTCTTATATAAAGGAGTAGCTATCAAATAATGAAATATTCCAGATGCAACTACTAATTTTACTTAGCACTAGTTTATGGACAAATGGTGTGCAAAAGTAAATTAACATGAGTACGTTTGTTTTGACTGATATCTTGCCTCAATGATTTGATATTCATTAAATGTAGCATTTAAGATTCAAATAGTATGTGCTATATCTTAAATTCAAAACTTTTAATCTTGTCCGAATTTCTCACCATAATTCATTTTCAGCCCACAGTTACAGTATAAACGTGGCTATTGCCATATTTAATTTGTTATTTTAAAGTCCCTTCTCCCTCTGTTCTGTGTAACTCGTTGTAAAATAGAACTTTGAGTGACATTCCAGAGATATTGCACCTTATAGCCCCTATAGTTTTTGTTTATTTTCTAGGACTATATTTGGTTTCTACAGTCTGTGAAGTGAATAAAAATATTCTAATCTTGCCATCCCTTGAATGAAATGGTTGCCTGTCACCTGCTAAAAAGAAAGCCATCAGACCTAGTTCTTTAAAATCGGCTTAGAGATTCACTTTCTCCATGAGGTTCCCGTGTTCTGATTCCTGCGGGTTGTAGCATTTTTCGGTGCTTAAGATGCCCTGTCCTGTAAGATACTCCCCACTTTTGAAATACACATTTGCATTAAAAAGGACATGTATTTTAATGAAGTGGTACCAGTTTCAGGATACAGGGACTATTCTTAGGCACAAATGGATTGATTTCAGATGAGTCCCCGTCCTATGCTCCCTGGGGTGGGGCAGGGCTGGGCTGGGGAGGACCCACCTATTCCCACCTCTGACTTGGAGTCTCACAGAAAAGTAAACAGCCAAACTATTAAGCCATTGATGCAGGACTTTGGATTTTTGCTTTTCCCCTCAGAAATAGTTTAAGGTCAGCTTTTCTTAGCTCTCTTCCAGCCCAACAGTTACTATTTCCAATAGTGAATGGTCCCAGGAAGAGTGACTTGATGATGTGGCATGAAGAGTATTTGGTGAACAACTATTTCTTGTGCCTCTCTGTGCAGAGTGTGTGTCGTCCACACAGGCATTCTGCAGCCATGTGGAGGGGCAGCCCAGAGCAGGGGAGGTGGGAGGATGGGGCCTTGGGAAAGGTGGGGGGTCCTACAGGTTTTGGTCCCCTTTGCCCTGGGCTATGTTTCTCCAGGGTGGCCTTTCCTGGTGAGTGACTTCTCGGGGGTACCGGTGTTTTATCACTTAACCTGTGCACTTTCAGAAAGCCTCAATTGGTCACATATGCTACCAAGTCTGTTTGCCAAAGCGAGCAATTTCCAGGCTGGTAGCTTTGTGTGGGTGAGTCAGCTGGGGTGCGAATGCCAGGAGTGCAGAAGCCAGGTGAGAAGCTTTCATAGCACTTAAGGGGAAAGGCTTCCCCAGGATTGGGGGGTCCCCTGTGGTGTTGGTTCATTTGAATTCTACAAAGGCCCTTTCCCCCAACCACCATCACCCACAGAAATGTCCTGGCTTGGGTTGGGGGAGGGAGGATAAGAGCAGCCAGTTCTTTGAAGACCTCAAACCCCCTTCAGGGACTGCTAAAGGGACTAAAAAATGAAATTTGTAGAAAACCACCATCGCCACGTCTGCCCTTCACTCTGCGCTGTAGGTTTTTTGGAACAAATGAAGGTTTTGAGGCAAAGTCATCTAACTGCTTGTCAAGGATTTCCAGTAACTCTATGACTGATGATATATGTTTTTGAGAGCAGTGGAGTGCAATAATGTTTCTCTGGCTGGAGTGATAGAAGCTGGTATTTTCTAGGTAATGTTCAAGTAATTTTCTTCAAAAGTATACTTTAAAATTTCAGTCTTGTAGGGCGTGATCAAAAGAATTTTGATGATATTGAAGCAGGCTTCATATAGGGAATGAATAGATAGATCTGGAACCTGGCAGAAAGGACCATTGGACATCATTACCCCAGGATGGCTGCTGGAAGATCCTCACAAGATTTCCACCACGCAGAATGAGATTCCCAGAGATTCCCAAGAGATTCTGCAGATATTCTCCCGGGACATTATCACTGGACCCATCTAGGGGCTTGATGGGTGGGGTAATCAATCAAAACAGCAAACACCTGGGACTCCTCCCAGGCCATTAGCAAAGGGGTGGAATAATGAACAGTTTAAAAGGCAGGTGCAAAGGTCAACTCGCCCCTTCTGCTCCTGTTCCTGATCCCTGTTGCCCTCCTGCCCACCTGCTCCTCCCAGCGGCTCCTGCTCTGCTTGGTGCCCTCGTGCTTCTGCGCCCTGCTCGGACCAACACATAAGTAAAACCTGGGCACTTCTAATCTACAATGGGAAACTGTAATCTATAAATCAGCCCTCTATCACTCTTCAGCCCCTTACCCTCTACCGGGGACCCGTGATCTGTTATTTTCTCCCATTTCTCTTCCCTCCCTACCTTAATTGCTGGCCTCACTCACCTGACGTGCTCTGAAATTCATTTCTGCAGCATAAGTCAAGAACCTAGACTAAATCCAGTAACGTATTTGACGAGCCAGGCCCAGGAGATTATTGGTGAGTGCAAGTAAACCATGGCCTATAGTTTGTTTAATGTCTTCCTTTGCTTATCCATTTTAAACGGGTTCGCCTTGGAACCTCCACGAGACGAATTCCCGGGAGGGAAGAAGCTGGGTCACAGGAACTCTCTCTGTCCGTGCCACGTGTTCAGGCTTGTGAGACCCGACCCCGGCCGGGGCGGGGGGAGCTGGGGCACCAGGAAGGAGCTAGCGGGGCCCTACCAAGACAGTTTCCCCAAACCAGCGCCGGGCGCTGCAAAGCTTCTTCAAGCCCTTCTAGCAACCAAGCGGCTTTGCCCTCAGGCCATTGCCTTCTACCGCCATCTCCCCTTGGCAGCGGCAAGGCAATGACTCCGCTGGGGGCTTGCCCTCCTCCGGTCCACGCCCTTGCAGACCCGCCTTGGCAGGCAGGGCCAAGATGGGTGCCGTGGGAGTTCCCTTCCCCAAGGGGGCCACAGGTCAGGACTCCTCTCATAATTAACCTTTACCTACGTTGTTTTAGCTGCCTACTACCAAATTTCTCATTACAGGTTTGTAGTTAAAATGTTTTAGAATGTCTTAAAAAACCGGTACTAAAAATGCATTTGCTAGTGAAGAAGTTAATTGCCTCAGGGCCACAAGGCCTGTTAGCTAGAACAATTGATCTCTAATCACTTAATGGCTTTTTGATGGGTTGTCTAATTGGGAAACTACCAAAATGGTAAAGTCTTAAGAGTAAACTGCTTTTTAAGGCCTCTGTTATAATAGGAAGAAGGAGCACAGTTCGGCTTGGGACCTTCAGGCAGAAACGGACCCTGAGAGCTGTCTGTCTCCCAAGTCAACAATGGCCCCGGCTTTGCCCGGAGGCAGGGTCTCTGATTCCCGGGGTGGCGGGAACCAGAGACATAACTCTGAATGTCTCTCAGGACATAAGAAGTCCTGGGTGCTTCGATTCAGAGAGCAGCCTAAACGTCCTCTGAGATTTCTCAGATGCTTCGGTTTGGGTAACAGTGCAGTCAGTCTCGGACCCTGAAATGCAGGGGTGACGAGAGGCAGAGCAGTTATTCTGAATGGCCCCCAAGAAATTGCTTGGGCTCATCCATTCAGAAAGCAGCCAAACGTCTTCTGAGATTATAGTTTGGGGCAACTATTCTTCTTTCACCAATCGGCTTGGGTGCTTTGGTCTGAATTTCAGGGTTTTAGGCATCTCCCAAGACCTAGGTTGGCCACAGGGACGCCTGTGAGCCCCGGACTCTGGATTTCAGGACGCTGAAACCGATAACAATATGGTTCAAAGTTCTTCTAAAGCTTTTGCTTAAAAATAATCTGCAGCTACTAAAAAATTTCCACATCTCCATTTCTACCTTCCTTTCCTGATTCTAATCTATCTTCTCTAATCATGATTTCTTTGTATGTCATATTAGCCTTTCTCAAGTTACATTTAAATTTCGTTTGGTTGCAGTTCTAAATGACTGCCAGGAAGTGAGAGCCAAGCTCTAGATAGGAAGGATTATTTCTCCCTGGGTTATTTGCTTCTGTAACATTTACTTTTTCTTATCACTTCAGATGTTCTCCTGATGGGAACATGGACTGTCTCATTTTAGTAATATAAATCATATCTAGGACTGGCTAGTTGTCTGAAATGGTTTGGATGGAAAAGAATCAACAGAAATGGAATTTACTTCTTTTATTTGGTAAATGGGTAGAAGGAAAATGCAGTTGCAATGAACACTTTTGCCGAAATAGTATTTATATAAATGTAATTCCAGTAATTTCATATCACCAGATATGGTCTCATTAATACCTTGTTACAGTTAAAGGATGTACATGATAAAATTTGATGTTAAAACAGAAAATACCACTTAATGCTTTTGATGTTTGCCTGAAGCTGCACGTTTCTTAAATTTCTAAATGAACTTTTGTAGGGATGAGGGGAAGTGCGTGGAAGGAATTTTGGAAATCTTTGACATGCTGCTGGCAACGACTTCAAGGTTTCGCGAGTTAAAACTCCAACACAAAGAGTATCTCTGTGTCAAGGCCATGATCCTCCTCAACTCCAGTGAGTAACGAACAGCACAGCTGGGCTGTGTTTTATGGGGGAGATGCTGTTTCTAGAACTGGCATGACACTAAGGGAATTGAACTTACTTTGTCTAAAAAGGGGGGAAATGGCTTTCTTTCTGACATCTCTGTTGGAAGCCACTTTGTTGGAGAAGAAAAAATGAACCTTAAAGGGTTTACCTTCCAGCCTTTTTCAGTGTTTACACAGACATTTTACATGGTTGACATGCATTAATATTCACTGTTTTGGGTTCTGCTTTAACAGATTCATCCATTCATTCATTCAGGACACTCCAGATACAGTCCTGCCCTCAAATGGCTCACAGTGTAAGGAGGGCGAGAGAGAAAACAAATCATTAAATACAGTGATCTCAGTGCTATAAAAGTATGTACAGAGTACTATGAGAAAACAGAAGGACAGACACTGGAGAGATTGCAGAGGAGAATGATGTTTGAACAAGTCTTCAAGATGTTAGCTGGGCAGGGGAAGGAGTGGCGGGGAGGAATGAAAGAACGTGGGTGAGGCCAGGCGGGAAGGGCGCAAAAGGCAGCGCCTGAAGGTGCTGCTGCACACGCCTGTGGAGAACTGCTGCTTTGGGCATTAAGTGGTCATAGGTGAGGGCTGGGTAAGGGAGTAACATGGACAGACATGTGTCGTTGAAAGGTCATTCTGGCCTCCAGAGGGCAGAGACCAAGGAGGGGCCACCAGTAGGCCTCACAAAGGACGACGTGGGCCTGAACTAACACAGCGTGGTGGGGACAGAGGGAGGGACCTTACTCGAGAAATATGGGAAGTAAATGTGAGCAACGAGGAAGGCATCTACGGTGTGTGTGTGGCTTAGTTTTGCTGTTTTTTAAATTTAATTTTAAATTACATAAATAACTGGCTGTTGTAATAATTGAAACAAAAGAAAAACATATAAGGAAGAAAAGAAAAATCACCGGGAATCATCCCTACCTCTGAGATAACTACCATAACTTTGGTGACCATTTTTTAATAGTTCTCTTTCTCTCTAAAGATAGAGAGCCAGAAAAACATATGCATACTCAGGCTTATATATAAAATTTTACATAAACAGCATTGTATCTTACACTGAAAATTATGGATGCTTTGAAAGAAGCAGGTTTTTGTCTTTTTTTTTTTTGCATTACTGCCTCCACCCCAACCCTGAATAAACAATCTTAACAATCCAGAGGTGGGGGTGAAGGAAGGTATCCTTCACTTAAAATAATCATTTAAAAAACTTCACCCCCAACATATACACAGAGAGGGTTTTCTTTTTTTTTTTCTTTCATTTTCTAAAAATTGGGACATTTTACAAGTACTTTTCTGCACCTGGCTGTTTGACTTATCAAAATGCTGTGAAATCTTTCCAGGTCAACCAGGAGAGATCTAACCCAATCTTTGAAAAGAGGGCATTGTACTAAATTGTTCAACCATTTGGCTATTGAGGGACCTTTACTTAATTTCCAGTTCCTCTTTTTTTACCACTACAGCCATTGCTGTAATAGAGAGAGGTGTTATTTTGAAGATATTTCTGAGGACTAATGTCGTTTTCCCACTGCTCAGTTTACTGCCTGTCTGTATCCAATGCAGTTGCTCTACCAGGTATTGATTGCTTTGTTTTTTATTGTTGTTTTCTCAAATATTTATATCCATGTTTTAATCCTCATCTGATGACTTAGAGATAGCTTCATGCAGGCCTCATGTGGGGCTTTATTAGCTAGACTTTATCCAACCTTAGAGCTTAATTGTTGAAACTACAGGAATCTGTGGGATCATATTATGCTGCTTTCTTTTAAATCAGCCAAAGCAGCTCTCCTGCAAGCCAAAACTCAATGCCAAACCTGTAGCAGTACCCTGGTCTGAGGTCAGCTGACATTCTCCCTCTCAGCCTCTCCTTTCCTGCTGGTCTAACAGCACCTTCCCCCTCCCCCCACTCGCTGCACCCCTTTAGACAGTGGCCCTGATGAAGGGGAAAAGGGAACATATAGAGGTGTGCTTCTCAAAGTGTCTAGGGAAGAACCAGTTTTTATTTTTATTTTTACATTTTCATTCATTATAGACAGTCACTTTTGTAATTACTAGAAAGACAAAATAAAATGCAAAACACAAGCCCTAGTTTTTTGTTATTACATTCAACTGATTTAAAATTACTCTGTCAATTGCTATAAAAAGTTTCCAAAAGCTTACGCTCAACTTCACCCCATCTCTTTGTAACCTGTAGTGGACCATATTTTGAGTAGCTCTGGTATAGAGCATGGGGTGCTCTCTGCAGCTGGCTGGTCTGGGGGAAGCGTACATACTGAAGAAGGGGGATGTCGGGGATGAAGAAGGAATCTGGAGGTCATGTGATGGTACAGAGACCCTGAAGACAATTTTTATGTTCTCCCTAGTTGAGTCTCAGTCTGGTCTTACTGTGTAATAGGACATTTCCCCTGCATCCAATACACCCGCCAACCCCAGTTCTGGAAAGCAAACAGTTTGTGAGTAGAGAGGATAAATTATCAGACAAATGAAAATTTTAGGGAAAGCCAAGGAACCTAAGTACTTTGGAGCTTCTGGCACTTTCTTGGCATTCACTGTTGCCATTCACCTCTTACTCGATAATATGAGGACACAGCTTACTTTGGTGATTGTATTGATGTGTACATAGGAGATGTCATTAGGACATTTGAAATTGATTGTTGAAGGAGATCATCTTTTTCTGACCTTCTCATCCAAGCTGACTACAAGCATTACCGCACACGTATGCCACCATACCTGCCTAGTCAAGGGAGGATTTTCTTGAAAAGTACATTCCCATCTTGGCACAGGAGGATCATCAAATGCCAGAATAGGGGGCTTCTCTTACTTTAGGAAATAATTTAGAGCTCTTTTTGGCGCTGCAAAGTGTTCCTTGGAAAGCAGTTTGCTTGCTGTTACAACACTTTGCAGTATAAAGCCTTCCTTTTGGCATGCTCCTTATAGTCATTTTCGACTCTGAGACATCATATTGTGCTGTTGTCAAAAGCTAGAAACAGCATCTGTGCAAATGAGAAAGACTAAGGCTGCGGTGTTCCTCCTGCAACATCTGCCAGAACTACCACATTAAGAGAATTACTGTGGCGGGGGTGGGGTGGGGTGGGCATGTGATGTTCTTAGCACTTGTGAAGTAGATGAGTAGTTTAACAAATCTTCTTTTAAGAAAATTGCTAGTAAAACAGTTGTCAAAATGAATTTATTCTGTTCAGCATTGCTGTTAGGAAAATGGGAGTCTGTTTCTATTGGAAATTTTCTATTATCAGGAAAGGCACGTCTTTTTTATTTTTAGATTTTAAGGAATTGGGAGCAGAGGCTTTTTCCACTGGGTTATTTGTAGCATTTAGTGAGAAAAATAACAAAACAAAACAGGGACTGGATTTGCCTTCCCACCTTAAACAACAACAACAACAAAATACCAGACAGGATATATATATATATATATAACAGTCAGTGTGCATTGGACAACTCAGCAGAGTGATCCTCAAAAGAAGTAACCAAATGAGTCCTCTGATTGCCCAGCTAACTGCCTGGAGTCAGTCTCCAGGCTGCAATGCAGGGGAGGAGACCTTGAGTAGAGACCAGTGGTGTCCCTGAACTGAGGAGACAGGCCAAGGCAGCTATGATTTATTGGGGGTAGTACTGGAGAGGAAAGCACTGTGTACAGAAAGAGCTCTGGATATCTGCAGAGGGTCCCCTTCAGATCTCCAGCTCAGTGCATGCTTGTGAGGAGGGCAGGGAAAGAACCACCAGAAAGGAGCAGGTGGAAAAAACCCCTGGAGTTCACACAGGCCCAGGAATTATCCATTTTTATACCAGCCAGAGAGGAAAACCTTGTAATACAATGGACTTTGGGTATAGTTACTCAAAAGTGTGTTGCCTCAGTAGTGGGGTAATATTAGTTTGGTTACTTTGTTCCTGCCAAACAAAGTTTAAAAGCAAGCCTTAAAAGGATTAAACTGTAATATTGCCTAGTAACTTAACGAATATCCCAGAATAAAACTCAAGAATATTTAAAGGAATACAAGAATATCCAGCATCCAACGAGGTAAAACTCACAATGTTGGATAACCAATCAAAAATTACCAAGCATGCAAAGAAGCAGGAAAATATGACGTGTATAATAGGGGAAAAAATCAATTGAAAAGACTCAAAAATGCACAGATGATAGAATTAGTAGACAAGGACATTAAAAACAGTTACATATGTTCAAGAGGTAGAGGGAAGCATGAACAAGTTAAGAGAGACATGGAAATATGAAACACACAAATTGAATTTCTAGATGAGAAAACAGTGCCTGGACGGTATCACTAGCCGATTAGGCCCAGCAGAAGAAAACATTAGTGAATGTGAAGACAAAGCAATAGAATACTGTGCTGTCTTCATTTGCCGACATGATAATCTATGTAGAAAATACCAAGAGTCTACAAAAAATATGAAGTTAGCAAGGTTGCAGGATACAAGGGCAATATAGGCGTACCTCATTTTATTGCACTTCACAGATAGTATGTTTTTTACAAATTTAATGTTTGTGGCAACCCTGTGTCAAGCAAGTTTACCAGCATCATTTTTCCAACAGCATGTGCACACTTTTGTGTCACATTTTGGTAATTCTTTTAATATTTCACAGTTTTTCATTGTTATCAGTTATATCAGTTGTGGTGTTCTGTGATCTTTGATGTTACTATTGTTTTGGGTTGCCACAAACCACACCTGTATTAGTCAGCCAAAGAGAAGCTGATGCAAAATACCAGAAAACTGTTGGCTTTTATAAAAGGGTATTTATTTGGAGTAGAAGCTTACAGTTACCAGGCCATAAAGTGTAAGTTACTTCCCTCACCAAAGTCTGCTCCCACGTGTTGGAGCAAGATGACTGCCGACTTCTGCAAGGGTTCAGGCTTCCTGGGTTCCTCTCTTCCCGGGGCTCATTTCTATTCGGGCTCAGCTGCTCTGCTTTCTCCACAAGGCCAGCTGTAGAATATCAGGCAAACGACTGGTCTCTCTTCCTGAGGCCTCTGCCTGTGTTTAATGGAAACTTCTCTCCTTCCTCATGTATCTGCTTCTGTCTGTGTTTACTTCCTGGGCTCCAGGATCAAAACTCCAACCTCCCTTCTCTGCCGTGCCATTTCTCTGTGAGTCCCCGCCCCCTTGGCGGGACTCAGTGTCCTCACGTGGCCCAATCAAAGCCCCAGTCATTATTTAATCAAGAGCGAAACCTCTGAATCCAATATAATCTAATATGCCCAGGGGAAGGGACCAGTTCACAAACATAACCTGATATCTATTTTTGGAATTCATAAACAATATCAAACTGCTACAGTAGCCATATAAGATGGCCAAGTTGACTGATAAATGTTGGGTGTGCTCTGACTGCACCACCAACTGGCCCTTCCCCCCTCTCTCTCTCCTCAGGCCTCCCTATTCCCTGAGACACAACAATATTGAAATTAGGCCAATTAATAACCCTATAATGACCTCCAAGTGTTCAAGTGAAAGGAATAATCTTAGGTCTCACTTTAAATCAAAAGCTAGAAATGATTAAGCTTAGTGAGGAAGGCGTGTTGAAAGTGGAGATAAGCTGAAAGCTAGGCCTCTTTGTGCCAGTTAGCCAAGTTGTGAATGTAAAGGAAAAGTTCTCAAAGGAAATTAAAAGTGCTACTCCACGGAACAGAGAAATGATAAAAAAGCAAAACAGCCTTATTGCTGTTATGGAGAAAGTTTTAGTGGTCTGTATAGAAGATCAAACCAGCCACAACATTCCTTTAAGCCAAAACCTAATCCCAGAGCAAGGCCCCAACTCTCTTCAATTCTAAAAAGGCTGAGAGAGGGAGATGAGGAAGCTGCAGAAGGAAAGTCTGAAGCTAGCAGAGGTTGCTTCCTGAAGTTTAAGGGAAGAAGCCATCTCCACATAAAAGTACAAGGTGAAGCAGCAAGTGTTGATGTAGAATCTGCAGCAAGTTATACAGAAGGTGTAGCTAAGATCATTGGTGAAGGTGTCTACACTAAACAACAGATTTTCAGTGTAGAAGAAACAGCCTTATAATCAAAGATGCCATCTAGGACTTAGCTAGAGAGGAGAAGTCAATGCTTGCCTTCAAAGCTTCAGAATACAGGCCTCTCTCTTATTAGGGGCTAATGCAGCTATTGGCTTTATGTTGAAGCCAATACTCACCATTCTGAAAATCCTAGGACCCTTAGGAATTATGCTAAATCTACTCCGCTACAACAAAGCCTGGATGATAGCACATCTGTTTGCAACATGGTTTACTGAATATTTTAAGCCCACTGTTGAGACTTACTGCTCAGAAAAAAAGATTTCTTTCAAACTATTACTGCTCATTGACAATATACCTGCTTACCCAAGAGCTGTGATGGATAGGTACAATGAGGTGAATATGGTTTTCATGCCTGCTAACACAACATCTGTTCTGCAGTCCATAGATCAAGGAGTAATTCCAACTTTCAAGTCTTATTATTTAAGAAATACATTTCAAAAGGCTATAGCTGGGAACAGAGGTGGCTCAAGCCATTGGGTGAGGTCCCAGGGTCTGTTCCCAGTGCCTCCTAAAAAAAAAAAAAAAAAGATGAGCACACAACAAATGGATGCAGAGAGCAGACAGCGAGCACAAACAATAGGGGGTGGGGAGAAATAATAAAATAAATCTTAAAAAAAAATAGCTATAGCTGCCATAGATAATGATTCCTCTGGATCTGGGCAAAGTAAATTGAAAACCTTCTGAAAAGGATTCACCATTCTAGATGCCATTAAGAACATTCATGATTCGTGGGAGTAGGTAAAAATATCAACATTAACAGGAGTTGGAAGGAGTTGACTCCAACCCTCAAACATGGCTTTTAGGGATTTAAGACTTCAGTGGAGAAAGTAACTGCAGATGCAGTGGAAATAGCAAGAGAAGTAGAATTAAAAGTGGAGCCTGAAGATGTGACTGAATTGCTGGAATCTCATGATAAGACTTAAACAGATGAGGAGTTGCTTCTTATGGATGAGCAAAGTGGTTTCTTGAGATACAATATTGTAGAAATGGGTTGGCTTTTATAATGGGGATGTATTTGGTTAAAAGCTTACAGTTCTGAGGCCATGGAAGGGTCTAAATCAAGGCATCAGGAGATGCTGACTCACCAAGATGCAGCTGTGGGTGATCAGGCAGGGCCTGATGACAGCTCTGCTGGTCTCTGCCTTCTCCCCAGGCTCAGCTGTGGGCAGTCAGGTGTATGGCTTATCTCTCCCCTCTCCTCTGGTCCTCATCTCATTTAGCCTTTCAGGGGCCTCTTTCTGTGCCTCTGTGCTCTGCTGAGCCTAGCCTTTAGCCTCTGGGACCTCTCAGCCTCTTGAGGTTTCTCTGTCTCTCCCCTTTTTTTTCTCGGTGTCCTTGGCTTTTTAGTCCTCCGTCTATAAAGGACTTGAGTGAGAGGATTATGACCCACCCTGGCTCCTGCAATCTAATCAAAAGGTCCCATCTCCAGTGGGTTCACAGGCACAGGGATGGGTTCGCTTTAAAAACAGGATTATCTGGGGTCCACGAAAGACTCAAACCAGCACAAACCTACTCCTGGTGAAGAGGCTGTGAATGTTGTTGCAGTGACAGCAAAGCATTTAGAATACGACGTAAACTTAGGTGATTAAGCAGCAGCAGGATTTCAGAGGATTGACTCCAATTTTGAAAGAAGTTCTACTGTGGTAAAATGCTATCAAACAGCATTACGTGCTACAGAGAAATCTTTTGTGAAAGGAAGATAATCGAGGCAGCAAACTTCATTGCTGTCTTATTTTAAGAAATTGCCCGTCACCCCAACCTTCAGCAACCACCACCTTGAATCAGTGAGCAGCTGGTAACAATGAGCAAGACCCTCTACCAGCAAAAAGGTTATAACTCGCTGAAGGCTTAGATTATGCTTAGCATTTTTTAGCAATGAAGTATTTTTTTAAAATAACCTTTTAATTT
>JAQZBX010068833.1:0-15692 GCA_029593785.1 Cabassous unicinctus | reverse complement strand
CCAAGGTGGTGCTTTGGGACCCGGGGGAGTTCACTTCTCTGTGGGAATGGATTTAGGGCCAGATAGGATGGCATCATCCTTCATCACCTCTTAATGAAGTAACTAGGATTAGTTGAAGTCTGGGACCTTGCCCATGGAGCTCATTCAACACCAGGCAGGATTACTCAGGAATTTGTTGAGGGCAGTTAATTTCTTAATGGATGTCTAGGGAGAGGCTTTTCATTACAAGTTGGACAGATAAGAAGATAAACTCAGAGATGAGATTATATATCCTTGGGGTACAAAGAAGTGAAGAAACTTGCCTTCACGGAGGCTGTAAGTTATTGACTACCCACCAGGCAGGGCTCAGTGAGGAAGGCTGCAGTGAAGAAGGGAGGTGACATTTTGGGAGCCTTGGTTGGACAAAGGCTCTCAAGACTGGCCCTGGTGTGTAGGATGTCAGGGCGTGGAAGCCAGGCCCAGGAGCAGAAGAGTCCCACCCCAGTAGCCAGCATGGTCTTTCCAGGAGGTTCTGCCTTCATCCCTGTATTTCTCCCCATTAAAAACAGTCATGAAATGTAGCGTCCTATTGATGCAAGGATGAGGGAAGCCATTTTTATTTTTAATTTTTGCCCAAACTCACTGTAAACAACAGTAACTTTGGTTAAAATAAAAAAGTCTTCTATGTAGGCAGAGCTTTGTCTTTTAAAATAGGATGTAAAAGGGGTAAGGGAGGGAGGAAAGAGAAACAGGAGAGTCTTTTCTACCCAAGGGAGAAGATGGGCAGCACAGGGTAAACTGGATATTCAGGTGGTTTTGCATAAATAAAGAGAAATAGTAGGCTTCTAAGTTCTCTACACACATACACACTCATAGGGGGAGGAGGTGTCCCATGCCTTCATCCCTGGGGCTGTGTGTGGTGTAGAGAAGGATGTTCTAGCTCTGAAGGTCAGATGCCTCTGAAACAACCAAGAAGAGGGGACAATTTAGGAAAATCAGCCTAGGGTTTTGAGTCTAGGTGTAGTAGGGATATGGTATGGATAGAGATTTCTAAATGCATTCAGTTAGCAGTCTGCCTCAGATTCTTTCTCCTCTGGATGGACACAGACAAGGGGATATATTCCCATCACATTGGTGAAATCCAAACGCAGAATGGATTAAGATGCCACTGATTCAAATTTGCAAACCCATGGTCCCTGAGCTATGCAACAACAACAAAAAAATGATTCCTCTGAGAATTCCAACTAAGCCACTATTTTTCATCTTAGTAAGTTTAAACCCATGAGTATAATGGTTCAGAGCCAAGGCAACATCCTATCCTAAAACCTATACCTCTTTTTTGTTCTTTAGGCATTTAGTGTGGTTGCCATGTTTAATGTAATGAAGTTTTCAATTGCAATCTTGCCTTTCTCAGTGAAGGCAGTGGCTGAAGCCAATGTCTCCCTAAGGAGAATGAAGGTATAAGCAACACTGGGTGAGTAGGGAGTTCTGGGTGGGAAAATTCTCAGATATGGGGAAACCAGGTCAACACATTGGAGGGTTGGATCACTGGTTGGGTAGACACTGGGAGAAGATTCATTCAGAGTTGGATCATCCACAAATGTGCATAGAGGAGGATACAGCAGAGCTTTATAGATTATCTTCTCTGTTGGTTAAAATGAGATAAAGTCTCTGTACATGGAGATGATGTTCCCCTATCCAGGCTATATATCCTAAATTGTTCCAGGAGTGGGACTGGGTTTGCATTGAACCATCCCTCTCTAACTTCATTTCTCCTGTGATGGGTGTGGTGATGGGCATCCTGTGTGGTGAAGAGGGTCGTGGAGTCACCACATTATTCACTCATGTAGTCACTTCATTCATTCACTGAAGATTTTATGTATGCCTCCTCTATACAAGGCACAGTGGGACATGCAAATATAAGGAAGATAAATCCTTTACTCTCCAAACTAGGGTAGAACTTGGTACCCCAGCAGTTACTATACAAGGTAAGGATGTAAATGGCATGCAAGATGGCAAATAAAGTGTTTTTGAAGTTCAGATGAGGAAAGGAAAAGGAGAAGGGCATTCTATTTGAGGGAATGGCATGTCCAGATATCTATGAATTGAATTAATGATCTTATTCACCCAAGCCAGAAATCTGGAGGTCATTTTAAGCACCCTAGTTTCCTGTCTCCCTCCCTCACATACCACCCACATCCTGGTCACTGTATTTCCTCAGTTTTAAGTGGCACCATTGTAAGACTGGATTGGAAGGGGCACTGTTGGGCTATGACTTTTTAAACAAAACACAAAACCAACATAATAACATTAATTGTATATATTATGATATCAGAAAAAATATTGGAGGTGTTTTATAGACTATAGTGTTTTATGGACTCCATCCCTTTTGCTGCCATCTTCATTCAGGGCTTCATCATCTCTCATCTGAACAATCACAGTGATTTATGAACCAAGCTTCCTTTTCCCAATGCTGTCATCCTCAAATCCATTCAATTCCACTCAGCCATTGGTCTGACCACTGATTGAAATCCTTGAATGTTTGCTACCAACCCCCCCTCCCCCCCACCCAGGATGGAGCCTGAGTCCTCATCAGCTGGTCCTCAGTTATGTCTCCACCTCATTTCCTATCCCCTTCCTACCTTTAACTCTATGTTGAGTGATCCTGAGTTGCTTGATTCATGCCCTTCCTGAAATGCTGTTGCACATTTCCTTGCCTTTGCCCCTGCTGTGCCCCTACTAGAATAGAATGCTTTTGCCCCCTCTCTCCTCCCTCATTTTTGCCTGTACAGAACCTGCTCCTCTCTGAAGACTCAGCTCAGGCTTCAAGTACATGGAGCTCTGGGATGGGGAGCCAAGTGTCCCTCTCTGGCATTTGCAGGGCTTTGTCCTTGTCACATTTCATTGAAATGATTTGTACATGTTGCTGCCTCCCTCCAGATTATAATCTGTTCAAGGGCAGGAACCATGCTTTATTATTATTTTTATTTCTGCTGTTAACCCATGTCTGGCACATAACAGGCACTTGGCAAATTTTTTTTATTGAACTGAACTGAGTGGAAACCTAGAAGGAGAATACAGCAGAGACTGAGAAGGTGATCTTGGTTTCATAAGCACTAGTGCCATGCAGTGAAGCTCATCCCCCAAAGACTAGCAAGGTCCACTATCTTGTGTGTAAGGAAGAAATGTAGCTCGGAAAAGCATCCTCCAAAGTGGGCGAACCACATAGGCTTGTGGTTAAAAAGGCATCCATCCTAAATAGTATGACCTAGTGGCCTATTTCTGGGACTGCTGCTCTTGGGAGAATAACTTCAGAATCTCTTCCCTGAATGTTATATATAGAATTGCCAACACTGTGATTGTAGGTCATTAAAACTATTTTGGGATGATTCTTACAAATGGATGATGTCTGCACAGTTAATCTTGTCTTTTTAATCTTAGAAAATTCTCATAAATAAAAGCCCCCCATCTTACATCACCAAACCAGAAGACCCTGATACTGTTTTGCTGTTAGCAAATGCCACCCTGACATGGGAGCAAGAAGTCAGCAAGAAAAGTAACCTAAACAAAATACAGAAGTATTCTATCAAGAAGAACAGGCTAGAGGCATACGGTGAGCTGAGTCCATCAGCCCAGGGAGTCGTTGGCCCAGAGGAGCAGCGTGGAAGCCCCAAGGCGGTTCTGCACAATATAAGCTTTGTGGTGAGAAAGGTGGGTGTGTCTTCTGAAGGTGTGGCCTCTATCCTTAATCCTTGTATGGCACAGCTTTGGCCTTCTCAAAGCCTAGTAGAACCTAGTTTGAGCTGGAGGCTCTGATTTTCTTCCCAAATTTTAAACCATGTCTGTGAACATGGGAGGCATCTTCCGCAAGCTGAGGGAAGAGGGTGGTTCTATTAGTACCGATCCTTAATGTCTCCTTTGGAGCCACCTGCAATTTTGAATGGACAATCCACCAAAGGTGGCTAGGCTTAAACCAATGAAATTTTGTAAATCTTATCAGATTTGTTCTTCATTTCACATTGGAGCATTGTGATAAATAATAGTAACTGCCAATTATAAGCACTTATGATTTACCAGGTATACAATTAACTCATTTTATCACCCCAATAACCCTGTGGGATAGATACTATAACTACCCCTACTTTGTGACTGAGGAAACTGAGGCTCAAGAATGTGAAACAGCTTTTCCAAGGTCACATAGCTGGTAAATGGCTGAGGAGGGCTTCACACCCAGGGTACTTGGCTCCATAGTCTGTGCTCTCAACCACCATGCAATGCTGCTCTTGTCAAAAGCAAAGTGGAATCAGCAAGCAACCCAGTAAAGGAAGTGGGCCATAGTCTGTGGGCTGCTCTCTTCCTGCAGGATTGGTGGAAGGAGTCCTCAGGCAACGCTATGAAATAGAGAATGTTTGGCTTTCTCCTGCAGGTAGCTTTCTTGCACAGGGAACTCTGCAGCAGCGCTCCCAGGGTGGCAGTGTTGATTTTGTTGCAGAGGGCTCGGCATTAATCTTGTGCCCAGTATTTTAATCTCCTATCTTGTTGACTCATCCTTTCTCTGTGTGAGTACTATAGAAAGAGAAGTTATTTCTTATGCCATGTTAAGGTCAATGACTGGTGTGAGAGTGGTATCTGTTGTAGCTAATAAGGCCGTCTGCCACGTACTCACTGGAAATGACATGCAATGTGCTGAGTGCAGTTGTGCTTGGTTGTTGTTAAGACCTTCTGCGTGCAGCCCACTTTGACTTCTCATCACTCTTCCCCTGCATTGGACGTGCAGCCCCCGATTGCTCCAACCCTGCCTTCAGAGTTGCTTCAGAGGGACTTCACTGAACCACTCTCATGTTCCAAAAAAGTTGCCTTTTAGCCCTTAATGGCTTTTCTTCTAATGCTCGTTTCATGAAGTTGTTAATTCCTGGATTTGTGCATCAAGGACATGGTTAACGTTTTGTGAAGTTGAAGGCAGTGAGGGAAATATGGTGCTGTGTGGGTTAAGTGTACCCCTCTGGTGTCCGATGGACCTGGTTCCGGTCCTGGCTCCACCACTTCCTACCTGTGTGACCTCGGGTCTGCTGCTTAATAATAGTACCCACATTACAAGGTAGTTGTGAGAACTGAAAAAGATACAGTATAGAAATGCTAAACCCAGAGTAAGTCTCAACAGATGTTAGTACACATGCCCATCTTAAATGTGCCCTTGGGCATTCAAGTTTTTCCCAACTTAGCTCCATGATTCCACAAGACTGTTGCCTTTATAAGGCCAGGATCCATCTGTCTCCTTTAAATTATGTCCTCAGCACTGAACCCAATGTCCAGCACAGAATAGGTTCCCAATGATGTTTGTTGAAAGAACAAATGAACAATCAAAAACCTGTAAATACAGGCCTCATATATTTTCTGCCAAAGACAAGGATGTATCTGGAAGGATCAGACCTGGCCCCACATATTGGACAGAACTCTAAGGACAGCCAAGCACCTTGGGAGGCTGAATCCATACCTGGGTCTCTCTGTCCAGAAGTCTCCATAATATCCCAGTTCTTGAATCCTTTCAGTGGATTTTAAATGGATCTGTTTCACTTATATGCAGCCTCAGTGACAATGTGGGCTCCGTAAAGGCAGGGACTGTCTGTCCCAATCACTATTTTATCCCTAGTGCCTAATACTTGTAAAATTAATTAATGATAATAGGCAGTGACCCTCATGTACTGGGAGTGGCAGTGGGTGGTGGGCCCTTTTGGCCTAGCTCAGGGTGGGAAAGGAGCCATATTTGGCCTCACATCAGACATCTTTGCTCTGAGAGATTGCAGAGAGCAGGTCTAAATGAGAATGTTCTTAGAAGTCCACCTGCAGCATTGCTTGACCTGCTTGAACACAACAATGGGCATGCTCCCACCTCAGGGTCCCCACATGGGCTGTTTTTCTGCCTGTCTGGTTCCCCCAGATATTTGTCTCCATGGCATCCATCTGTCATACTCCATATTTTACTTATCTTGCTTACTGCCCATCATCCCCAAATGACATATAAGCTCTGTGAGCATAGACCCAGACTTTAAAACTTCTTACGTGTTCATTGCTGTAACCTGGTGCCCAGAACAGTGCCTAGCACATGGCAGGCCCTAAAATTGAATTGTTGATTGGGTTAATAAATAAATCTACAGCCATGGTATAATCCACGAACTCAACATGGGGGCAAAGCTTAGCTGCTTGGTAAGATCAGATTGCTTCATTATGGTGGAGGAATACATAAAAAATAACTTCAGGAAAATACCCATACTTCAAAGGCTCCCCTTATCCCCCTGGGTTGTGCAGCATGTTACCTCCCATTAGATTTGCTTTCCTGGAGTCTGGGCACAGGACAAGCTCTGTATCCAGGGCCCAGCCTCCCAGCCCAGAACAAGGCTGTGTTTCACAATAGTGCTTGCACATGACTTCTAGAAGGCCTCTGGGCACTCTGCTATGCTGTGCATGGGAAAGCAGCTCTTGTTCCTATATCCTCCCAGGAGTATGTATCAGGGCTGGGGCTGTGAGACTATGGCTGCTACCTCAGAGCCAGCAGTTACCCCTGGGTCCCTGACTGGCCCAGCAAGGGCAGCTTGGGGTGGTGCCTCTGGCCCAAAGCCCTCTAGAAACTGGGAGAATGACAGCGTCCTATCTCTATTTCTCTGGTAGGGGAAAGTCTTGGGAATTTGCGGGAATGTTGGAAGTGGAAAGAGCTCCCTCATTGCAGCTCTCCTAGGACAGGTAAGTTGTATGATGAGTGTTGTGATGATGGAACGTTAATGTAACAATCTGCTATGGTTGAGGGTTCCGTGAGAACAGCGGACCCAATGGATAGGCTCAGTGCCCTTGATGCTGGGCACATAGGTAATGATGATCTTGTCAGCTCCACTTTCCTTGGGCAGGTGGGGCTGAGCTTTCCACACTGTCTTGGGTTTGCATCCTGAAGCTATGTGTTAAATGGTGATGGCTTCCTGGCCTGGAGTTCCATCTTGGTCAAAGGAAAGCATGGGCCATTAAACTCAGGCTGTCTTGACTTAGAAAGGCTGACAAGGCAGCTTGGAGAGGATGGACCCAGGAGTGCGGGCCACATGATAGCTTTAGATGCATTTTCCCTTCATCCATCTCCGTGTCCCCAGTACCTGCCCTGGTGTCTGTCTGCTCAGAGTAGATGCTCCCAAGGGCCCATCTGAGGAAGGTTAAGTGGGGCTCAGTTCCAGCCAGTGCACTTGGAGGAAGGAGAGCCTCCAGCGATGGGTCAGTCCAGAAGGCATCTTGTTCTAGTTGGCACAAAGATGCCAGGTGTGTGAAGAGCACTGGAGAGCCTGTGCTCTCCAGTTTGTGGCTGAAGGGACCACTGTCTTTTCTGGAACACCTTGTCCCCCTTTCTCATTTATGTTTCCTGCTAGCCCCTCACAGAGGTTTGACTTTGAGATCCTTGACCTCCACAACTGGGTTTGGCAGTGTGTGGAGATGACATCTGGTCAACTCTCTTGTACCTTCATACCTAATGTTCATGGAATAAGTGGTGGCAAGAGTGCAATGGAACCTAAGGAAGACTCCGTGAGGTTTGGCTTCTTAAGCTTCCCTGGTATTGTTGCTCCAGATGCAGTTACAGGAAGGGATTGTGGCAGTCAATGGATCCTTGGCCTACGTTTCCCAGCAAGCTTGGATCTTTCATGGAAATGTGAGAGAAAACATATTATTTGGAGAAAAGTATGATCATCAAAGGTAATATTAACTTTTCAAGCCTGAGGTATTTTAGTATTTGGTACACTTTGCTACAGATGCTGATGCCATTGGTAATGATCTAAGTGGGTTTCTTTAATGAGTTCTGATTAAATATTCATCAGACCTAGATGGGTATTGGTTTTTCTCTTCCTTACCCAGGAGTTTAGGAGAGGCATCTTCTGCAGACCTGTAATCACATTGAGAAGCAGGTAGAATCAGCACTCCATTTCCACTGCAGAGTAGCATATGTTCTGAGTTTCTCTGTAACAGTGTGTATGTTGTCTGACTAGAGAAAAAAAAGTATTCAGCAATTTTGCTTTAGGCTGAGTAACCAAAATTCGACCTGAAATCAAGAGTAGCATGTATGTGATTAATCACCGCTGACATTATCAATTGGCATCAGAGTTACTAGGATGCATTGCTGTTAGCATCTACAAAAGGATCTAATAAAATAAAAACAAAATTCAGGTCATAATTATCTGATATGCTTTGGTACAGCTTGGCCCATTATCATTAAACTCTTGGAATTTATAGCCAGAATGCACTTCTTATGGTTCTTTGCCAGGTTTGGGGTGCTACTGTGTGCATTCTTTCTCCTGAGTCCCATAACCATCCACTTAAGGGGGATCCTGGTATCGTATTCCCAGAGAAGTGAATTGACCTGTCTGAAGTCAAAGCTATTAAATGGTAGTGTTGAGTCTTGCACTTATGTCTTGAACCCCAGACCAGCATCATTTGCTCCTACTGTACCTGCCAGACCCCCTAGGTCACCCTGAAACCTCTCTGAGAGTCACAATGCCAAAGTAAAGAGAAATGGATTTGGTCTTAAGAATCTGGCTGCCAACTCTCCAAAGACTGGTTTGGACTTTCACAGTTTACAGTCTGAACCCACAAATTCTGCCCCTGCTGCCAGGAATCAGCCAGCATGTGGGTTTCCAGCAGGCAAGAGGTCCATTCTTTCACCTCCTCTTCCCTAAATATGACGACCTGTCACTGGAGGCTCAGGGGTGGCCCAAAGGTCTCATCAGTGCAGGTGTCCTTGGCACCAGCTAAACTGCTCTGCTCAGCATCTTCTCCTCTGCCCTGTGTGTCTCTCTCTCCTCCCTCACTTGGAATCCACTAATCAATGAGGATGTTCAGAAAGCAAATGCTTATGAAATGCCTGCAATTTGCATGGCTCTATGGGGCACACGGGATGGAGCAGATGTATCTTTGCCTTCAAGGGTCTCAAATCGGGAAGGGGACATAAGAGATGCTCAGAAATGGTGGTGCACCAAGGAGGAGAGTGCAGATTTGCAGGAGACTGTGCTGGGGCTGTTCAGACACAGCAGAGATCTGAGAGATTGGGAGGGAAGGTTCAAGGAAGAAGGGGTGGCATCTGAATTGATTCTCAGAGGAGGTACCAAGCACCCTTCATATTTGCTGTCTCTAGCAGAAGTTTTGCTCTTAGGGTGAAAATTGTGGCTCTCAAGGCCACCAGAAGCAGGAAGGTGGGAGGCAGCTTATGATTGGGAGGCAGTCCCAGGGAGAAAGAGGTGCTGATCTGTCTGAGTCTTGTAATTGGAAGATTGCCAAAGGTAATAATATTAATCATTACTCCCATTAATGGGGAATTTGCAATATACCAGACATTGTGCTAAAGGCTCTGCATGTGTTTTCCCACTTACTCTCACAACAACCCTATGAGAATTATTAGCTCAATTTTATAAAGTGGAGAGTATCAGGGTGATACTTATCTAAGGTTGTCCAGCTGAATTCAAACCCAGATCATTCTGGTTCCAAAGTCCCTGATCATATCAACTATGTACCCCAGCCCTAAAGTTGGTTTGTGAGCAGCATGCTCAGGGCTGCTGCCCAAGTTATGCTCGAGGGGCTGTTGAGTGATAACAGGGCCTGTGTGTGAGTCCAGAGCAAAGAGGCCCCCTGAAGGGCAGCTGCTTGGGACCTGCCTGCATTCTCCCCTGCTGGCATCACTTTATTGGGAAGGCATGTTTTGCAAAGCCTGAGTTGTGGGTCACCCATTGCCATCATTGAGGAAAGAGAATCCTGATATTGAGGATGATATCAATCAATCAACCCACCTATCAGTCAGCCAATCAATCCTGTGAAGGCAGGCAGCCCACCAAGTGGAGCAGATACCCAGGACCTAGTTCGGGGGTTCCAGCAGCTCCTTGCACGGGGCATGAGCTTGAACTGCCACTTTGCGCACCAGTGCATTTAGAGTAGGATGTGCTCCCGCAGGAGGCTGAGTCAGGTGTTGTGACAACCTGGGGAAGATTCTGTTAACAGTGGGGACTGTCTGAGTGGGACTGAGGAGCAGAGAAAATGGAGGAGGAGTTTGGGCTTCTCCTAAAGCACAGGACTTGGTGCCCAGAGTTCCTACCCACTAGCTTTCTGACTTTCCTAGGTCCCTCATTGCCACAGGGTGGGCTTCTCCTGGGGGCCGAGTGGGGTCAGAACTGATGGGACTGCTTTGCTGCCCTTTGCAGGACAAGGAGCCGGTCCCAGCTGCCAAGTTGGTTAGGGCCTTGCCTGTCAGACACCCCCAAAGACTAGCCCCCAGGCTTAGACAGTGAGAGATGCTGAGGGGACAGAGGGGCTAAGGTAAGAGTAATTGGTTGATAAAGCAGTGTCCTGGAGCAGAAGGTGCTTGGAAGATGACAGGGGTCACCATTTTCGGTTGCCCAGCCCTGTGCTGTTCTGCTCCACCACAAAGATCCTCTGTTCCACCTGCGGTCTCTATGCAGCCCTTCTGCCTCCAGGAAGCCTCCCCCTGCAGCTGCAGCCCACACTGGGGTGCCCCTTCTTTGACTCCTATGAGTCATGCCAGTAGCTGGCACCCCCAGCTTTCCCTTCAAGGGTTTCATGTACACTCACCTCATCTTCCCCACGTGGCTGGGAGCTCTGTGAGTAGAGGGGCTTTCCATGACATAACTTTGCATCAGGGCATGGGAGGGATGCCCAGGGGTCAAAAGAACACTTCCTTGGGACATCAAAGAGAGTAAATGTGGAGGCAGCCTTGAACAAAGCACCTGCCACCACCTCACCTTGCTCCAGTGATGCCAACAACACCGTTAGTGGCAACTCAGAGAAGTGATGGTTGTGGGTTTTTCTCACCATGCTGACTTCTGACCTTGGCACCCACAGGTATCAACGCACTGTTCATGTCTGTGGCCTCCGGAAGGACCTGAGTAGCCTCCCTTATGGAGACCTGACAGAGGTAAGCAGAGCTGGGAGCTCCAGCCCACTGCAGCAGATGGCCACCCGTTTGCCAAAGTCCAAAGGGCAGAGGCTTGGCAGGCCCCTTGCTCCGCATTTAGATGTCCAGAGGAGGGAAAGGTCCCAGGAAGTGTAGGCAGTTAGTCTTCTACCCATCCTGAATTCTTCATCTGGGTCTGTACATGGTGGCTATGACAATGGATATGACACTGACCTCACTTGTGCTTGGTTCAATGGGGCCATTTCTTAGAGTCACTGCCAGGCTGCCTTGCCATCTTCATGTCAGGAATGCTTTCTGGTGGAAGCTGCTTCCTCACCTTGAGGGCCAGCTCTGTTCTCCAAAGACAAGGGTTCAGGGTTGCTGCATAGTGGCCAGAGTCTCAAGTGCCCCTTGTGGCCTCCCTGGCTTTGCCCAGCTCAGGATTATAAGGCTCACCTCCAAACATTGCCCCTGGGGTGCTTGTCCAAAGAGCTAGCTCAGTCCTGGGCTGAGCCTCCCAAGTCAAGTGACCCAGGGGAGTCATCTTGCATCCTCCTGGCTCCCCATCCCAGTTGTGCCCTTTATACAGTCTTCCCCACTTTCCCCAGGAGCCCCAGAAGAGATCAGAAAGCTAAAGCTTTCTGAAGAAAGAACAGCTCAGAGCACATTGCTTTTCTCTACTCATGCCCTGAATTTGCCTGTGTCAAGTAAGTGGCTTTCATAGCCTTCTTGGCTTGGCATTCAAGACCGCCCACATTGCAGACCTGGCCTAACCTTCCAGGGTTTGCTTCCACCAGTGCCCTCTACATGTCAATCAAAGGGTCCATTCATCTTCCAGCCTTTATGCCTCTGTTTCTGCTGTTACCACCTTTTAAGTTTCAACTCCACAACCACTTCCTTGAGGAAGACTTTCCTGAGTCCCACAGTCTGATGCTATTTGCCCCAAAGTACTTGGATTATACTTCTCATCTGGCATTTGTTAAATTTTGCTTTTTTTTTTTTAACATATATAACTCTCTCTTCACTAAAATGTGGCTCCCAGTAGATAGGGGCTTTTCTTGTTTAGCTTCATGTCTTTTGCCCCCAGTGCCCAGCTCAATGCCTGGTGAACATAATGGGGGTTCTCTTTTGGGTTCAGGTGGGTAGGGATGCAATGATGAACAAGGCAGATGTGCTTCCTATCTTCATAGCTTATAGTTGCCTAGTGGGGAGATGGTTCATCCATAAGTAAATAAAGAGTTCCTTTCTATCTGCTACCAGCCTCTTCTCCTTCCTGTCCACTTGACCATTCTCCCAGAGCTTTCTGCTCAAACAATTCCCTTTGGTGCTAATTGTCCTGGTGGGATATGCATTGGTGGGATGTGGTGTTAGGGGGCAGGAGCATCTTGCTCAACAGGAGAAAGAGCTTTTCCCTAGTTGGTAGGCTTCCTGGAGAAGTGGAGACATCTAGAGTGTCTTGTGTGGCCAGAGGATCCCCGTAAGGGTTGGAGGAGTTAGTCTACATTTCTTCCCCTGAGTCCCAAGAAGCTTCAGGAAACTCTTGTTCTCTGAGACCTGCAGGATGGCAGTTGGGACCCGATGGTAGGCAGTAGTATTGTCCCCATCTGCAGATAGGGGAGCGGGGCCTCAACCTCTCTGGGGGCCAGAGGCAGAGGATCAGCCTGGCCCGCGCCGTCTACTCGAACCGCGAACTCTACCTGCTGGATGACCCCCTGTCAGCTGTGGATGCCCACGTGGGGAAGCATGTCTTTGAGGAGTGCATTAAGAAGGCACTTGGGGGGAAGACCATCGTCCTGGTGACCCACCAGCTGCAGGTGACTGGGACTGACAATCCATGAGGGCAGAGGGTGGGGTGTGGCCCCGGATGCTCACCAAGTCTCCTCTTCTGCCTAAACCCACCTCTCCCCCCCGAGGCTGTCTTCACTGGGCAGGGTAGGGAAGGAGCAGGGAAGGCAGGAGGTACCAGTGACCACCCCCGCCCCAGCTATCCTTCTGCTTCTCTCTGTTGGTGACCACTCCAGGCCTTACCTCTGGGCTCAGTGGGGCCAAGGCCTTTCCTCCACCAGGAGGTAATTGACCCCTGCCTGTGGGGTGGAGAAGGGGCAATCTTCCTCCAGTTCTGGACCATTGGGGGTGGGGAGATGGGTTCAGACCCCATCCCTCCTCCACCCAGGGCTGCTGGGCAGGCCTGAGCCAGGGCCCTTTGACTGGAGATAGCAGGGGATGGTGGAGTCCTGAGATGTGGGTGAAGAAGACCCTGACACCACACCCTAGAGACCAAGGCCAAGTGGCTAATGATGGGAAGCTTTGCTCTGCTCAGAGCCTGTCTCTCAGGCTTAGAAGCAGGAATCCTGCCAACGAAAGGCCTACCCCTGAGTAAGCTTGAGAATATGGTAGGGCAGAGACAGTCTTCACTGCATCTGTCCCTCAAGGTATCCTGAATGCTCATGGGAATCCAAGAACCTCCTCTATGATGGAATGAGCCAGATGATCCCCTCTCCCACACTCTCGCACTTTCCTCTCTCCATGGTAAGCCCCAGAGGTGTGTGCATGCACATGTACAAGTGTGTGTGTCTCCAACTGGCAGCAAGATCCCATGGAACTGAGCCTGCATTGAGAGGTCTGTTGGGTCAGGGTGTAAAGTCCTATCTTTTTTACTCTCCTTCCGCATACAAGGGTAAATGGTAAAGAAGGGCCTGGTCTGGGGAAAGAAAGCAGGTTTCATTGCCTTGCAAAAGTAAAGCAAGCTGTGGGGGTGGGGAGGAAGATGGCAAATGTGGTTGCCATGGCTACAGGGCTCTGCAGCCAGCATGCAGAGGGACCAATTTGAATAGTGGGAAGCTTCTTAAAGAGCAGGGAAAACCAGGCCTTCCCATTGCTGTGGCCTTGCCCCCAGCTAGAGTTCTAGCCCCAGAAGAGGTTCCAAGCATGCAATTTTTGCATGTGGAGATTGTCTGGGTTTCCTCTAGTGGACTCTACCACCTCCGGAAAGCATCTACCTGGCCAGGTGTGGACAGAGCTCCTAGTTCTCTGCTGGCCAGGGGTAAGGCTAGAGAAGCTTGGGTTTTTTTCTGGACCACCGTGAGGTGACTGGGAATGGGGCTTTTTCCCAGCCAGGCACTGAATGTGGTAACCACTGCTCTGCACTGTGAATTTCCAGTCCCTGGAGACAACCTGCCATTGGGAACCTATCCTCCTGAGGGCCTGGGGATCTGGAGGGAGCAGCATTACACCTGGAAAGGTGGATCAGAGTTTTCCCTCCTGGAGACCTCAGGAAAGGGAAATCATAACCTTGGTTCCGGTCCAGTCTTTGAAACTTGGTAACCGGTAGCATGACCTTGGGCAAGAACTGTCTTTTCTCAGGACCTCAGTCTGTCTCCTCATTTCACAAATGAGCTTGTTGATGCTCAGGCCTCCTTCACTTAAAAAAAAAAAAAGATTCCACCTTTGCCAAGGTCATTTTATCTCATTTTTTGTGTATTGGAAAATGCAGGCAGCCACCAGGTGGCACTGGAATCTTGAGCCTCCCGTCCATCGTCCATCGTGGAGGGGGAAGGGTCTCAGAGCCCCATAACTAGAACCCCTGGAGCTTTCCAGAACACTTCCCTGTTGCTTTGCTCTCCCTTTGAGTACTTGGGCTAGATGACTGCCCCTCTGTCACTTGAAAAAACAAACGGAAGGAGGCAGGGCAGGCTGGCTGCTGATGTCCAGCCCATGGCCGGGTTTGTGAAGGTTTACAGATGAAGCTGCTCCAATCTTGCTGAGGCTTCCTGGAGAGAGCTAGCGGCTTGCTGGCCAGAGGAGCTTCACCAGGAGCTTCCGGGGCTGGAGCATGTTCTTGGGCACAGGCAGAAAAGCCGTGGGGGCTGTAACAGGCCCTTGTGCCTCCCTTTCCCCATCCGGAAGACGGGCTGCCTGCTTTCTTTACTGGGTGGAGAGAGATTGAGAAACAAGGAATGGGATCAGGCTTTGAAAAGTTAGAAGATGTAGTGCAAAGGTGAGAGGTTATTTTCAGGAAAAAAGGCTCACTGAATATTCAAAGCCAGGCTGCTCCTGTGTGGGCTGTTTGGGGAGGGGGACACTTAGCCGGGCAGGTTGTCAGAGGGAGCATAAAGACTGGGGCTATGGAAGCTTTTGGAAGTGCTGTCATTTGGCCCTTTGGGCCCCACTTCCCCCCACAGCCTGTTTACACTGGGTGTGTCAAGTATATAATGATCAGCAGAGGTGCCTCTTTCAGGCTTCTAATCAAGACGTTAAAGGCTGATGTGACCTTGGGTGGGCCCTGCAGTAGAGGAGAAGACCCCCAGCCTGCAGTGTGAAGGCTTCTTTAGGTTAAACCACCTTAGACCTCATAGCCTCTTGCGCATCTCTTGGAGAGGGCTGCCTGCCCTTGAATGGGTTGATCCCATGGAACTCTATCTCATCACAGAATTAAAGGAAACCCCTCTTTGCAGTAATCTTTGATCTCAGGAGTGATATGGAAATGAAGGGGAAACAGATTAGAAAGACAGAAGTGCTTTGGGCAAAACATTGGAAGTCATCATTAAATATTGCTGCATTTTTATCCTACAGAGAAAGCTGGGGTAAGGTCCTCAGGCCAGAGGGTGTGGCCTCTTGGCCGGAACCGTGGACCACACCATGGCCAGTTTTCTTAGGCTGGATGAGGATGCTGGGGGGGACTTGTTCTAATGGAAGAAGGCAATTTCTGAGATCATGAGGCTTTGCTTCTCTATCAAGTGCTTGGTTTGGCTGCATTGACTATGTTAACTTCATTTTTCAAATCTCCATG
>JAQZBX010068832.1:0-15681 GCA_029593785.1 Cabassous unicinctus | reverse complement strand
TACCTTGTATATGATACATCTTAGTAAATATTCTGTGTGCATTTTATGGAAAGTGTGTTCTTCTGCTGCTGGGTTGATTGTTCTATGAATATCAATTGGATCAAATTGGTTAATAGTGTTATTCTGGTCTTCTGTAACCTTACCGATTCACTGCCTACTCTTTCTGTTAATTATTGGCAAAAAGGTTTCAAATTCTCTGACTATAATTATAGACTTGCATATTTCTCTTTGCTGCTCTATCAGGTTTTACTTCACGTGTTTTGAAAGTCTGTTTTCATTTCCAAATTTGAATAGTTTTATCTCTTTTAATAATTGACCCATTTAGCATTAGGAAAGAACTCTCTTTGTCACTAGTAATATTTTTTGCTCTGAAATCTAATTTGTCATTTCAATATAGTTACTCAACTCCATTTCATCAATGTTATAATAATCAATCCTTTTCCATCCTTTCTACTTTTCACTGGTTTAAATTTTTATTTTTAAATTGTTTTCTCTATTTCTGCCTTCTTTGAATTACTTCACTATTTACATCTCTTTTGCTGGCTTATTTGCAATAATTCCGCTGTGTGCCTCTGTGTTTGTGTACCACATGCGCACACATGTGTTAGCTTTAGGGTTTATAGTACACATCCTTAACTTATCATAGTTCATCTTCATGTAATATTATACAACTCCACCTATAGAATAAGAAATTTGCAACAGTATACTACCCTTTCTCCTTTCCTGGCCTTTGTAATACATTAATGTTGTACATTTTACTTCTACATAGATTATAAATCCCACATTATATTGTTATTTGTTTTTTCTTTAAACAGTTAATTTCTTTTTAAAAAGACATAAATAAAAAGATAAATCTTCTTTTTAATTTATCCATGTATTTACCACTTCTGGATTTCTTTATTTCTTTGTGTAGATCCAACTTTCGTTTTGTGTTATTTTATTTCTGCTTAAAGGATTTCTTTAGCATATTTTGTAAAGCAGTGTTACTGGTGGTTATTTCAACATTTGTATTTGTAGAAAAGTCTTATTTCACCTCCTTTTTGAAAGATATTTTCACTGAGTGTGAAAGGTATCCTATTCAATATTTTCAATAGAAAATATTTGGAAACCACATATCACATAAAGCTTTGATTTCCATGTTATACAACACAACTATAAAAAAAAACAAGCAATCCAATTAAAAAATGGGTAAAAGACTTGAATAGACATTTTTCTAAAGAGGAAATACAAATGGTCAAAAAGTACATGAACAGATAAACAACATCACTAGCTATTAGGGAAATGCTAATCAAAATTACAGTGATAATTTCACCTTACAGAATGACCATTATTTAAAAAAACAAACAAACAGAAAACTATAAGTGTTGGAGGGGATGTGGAGAAATAGGAATAATCCTTTACTGTTGGTGAGAATGTAAAATGTTGCAACCTGTCTAGAGGACAGTTTGGGGGTTCCTCAGGAAGCTAAATATGGAGCTGCCATATAATTCAACAATTCCACTCCTAGGAATATATTCAGAAGAAATGAAAGCAAGAACACAAAGTCACATTTGCATACTGATGTTCATAGCAGCTTTATTCAAAACTGCTAAAAAATAGAAAGAATCCAAATGTCCATCAGCTGATGAATGGATAAACAAAATGTGGTATATACATATCATGGAATACTAGGCAGCTGTAGGAAGAAATAAAGTTGCAATGCATATAACAACATGGATGAACCTTGAGGAAATTATGCTGAGTGAAATACACTTGACAAAAATATTGTATGGTCTCAATGAACTAAATATGATGAGTACACTCATGGAGTTAAAATCTAGAGCATGGGTTTCTAGGAGAGAAAATGAGGATTGAGAAGGGAAAGCTGATGCTTAATGCAGTTATAATGGCTTTTAAATGCCTTTAAATACTAATTATTTCATGTATTTCATCTCTGAGAATCTTTCTATTAATTGGTTTCCTCTTTTTTATTTGTATATTTTCCTGCTTTTTTTCACTGCTAATAATAATTATTATTGAATACCAAATATTGTAAATCAATTTGGGGGGGGTTACATTATATTTTTACAGCTACAAATATTCTTGAGCTTTTTATAAGGACTCAGTTATGAAAAATGTTAGTAGTCTGATCCTTTAGCGTCTTGTTGTTAAGTATCTAATTGCTCAACCTATTACCTCATGGACTATGTGATTTTACTGAGTTTTTTAGATAAAGTAGAACATGAAAGAGAAAGGAAAAGGGCAATGTAAGAGTCAATTGCCTCCCTTTACTACACATGACTGTGTGCCTTGTAAAAGAGATATGGACGTTTTTGGATTATACATTCAACCAAAATTTTTAAATGATCAGGAATGAGTCATAGGAATCACGATGATACTTTTCTAATAAAAAAGAACTGACTGAAATAGTTGTGGAAACCATCTGAAAGTATCTTTAAGGAGCTCAATGCCTAAGATGGAAAGTTCTGGAAAGCAATTGAGATAAATCTAAAGGAACACACAATTTAGTAGGAAATATCTACAGAGAACAGTTCACAATAATTGTCGAATTTTTAAAAATATTTATACTACAAATTCACTCATTTCTTCAGTATTTCAATCAATATTTGATTTGGTTATTGGATATTTATATTGGCCTTCTAACATGAGTCAGGGTATAAAACTGCATAGCCTAAATTCAGTCCTTGTCCTTATAAAAGTTTTTTTTTTTTCCAAGTGCCATATATCTATTTTATTTTTCAAGAAATTATATTTGTCTTTCTTTTACAAGAGCCAAACAGGAACCAAAATAAAAGAGTAATAGATACCGCACTCAGGATAAATCATATCTTTAAAGTAATAATAAAAATATTTACGCCTTGGCCTATATCCTGTTAGTATTTTCAAAATATGGCCATGATTGAAAAATAAAAAAGCAAGTATTTACAATCTTTTTTGATAAAGACTCTTTTTATGCCAAGAATGGATTAATTGTCAATAAAATTTTATGCTAATCAGGCTGATGTAAATCTATTTTGGTAACATATCATTAGCAAATTTTTTTTTTGGAAATAGATAAAAACATTACCCCTTGATAAATCATTTTCATTCCTTTGATGCAAACAGCTAGAACAGCTTGTTCTTTCTTTTTTTTTTATATATTTTAAGACAAAAAAATGGTTAATCTTCAGATTAATAAATTGGGTCATTATAACAATAAATTAATATTTTTAAAAGTCTCCTTAATACACTGATTGAAAGCATGTTATAAAAAGAGTATGCATACTCCATTTTGTAGGTACAAAAAGTAGGTTTCTAATTGGACCTTGTCATCTAAGCTTCACTTATTATGCACTCAAACTGTGTTTGAAACTCTGTTTGAGTTATCATGTCTCTGAGGACACAGTTCTCTCTGTAGCTTTGCTGGGCTTTCTGCCAACATTTAATATGCCGTGAATTCATCAGTGACTTTTAACATGGTCGTTAGGGATGCTTTTGTTGGTTCACTCAATCTCTTTTGGAGGTTGAGCAGATACAATATATGATTTTCTTGTTATTGTAGAATTTTTCTCCAGTCAGAAGAATATAAGCCTTAATTCTGTTTAAACCAGAAAGCGCTTATGGCATTTAGCACACCTTTTTTAAACAAGAATTCTTTCTTTTAACTACCAAGAATACAAGTAAATATTTCTTGGTTTTAAAATTAGATAATAATTGTGTTGTGTAAATGTTCTTGTATGATGAGACAAGAAATTGAGAGAACTCTATATGAGCACAGGTGGCCTTCAAACTAGATCCAGGGCTCATGAAACAGCATGCTGAGTATACTAATAACCTTCCACAGAACCCCTGCCCAGCTTCGATCATACTATGACCCTTGTGGGTTAATTTGAAAATAGGAGCCATGGAGAATTGCTGTTTGAGTAAGTATAACAGTGTTTGAGAGCTCTGAGGAAAATCTGTATTATCAGATCTTTATATTAGAAAAGAACCAGTTATTCCAAAACTTGCCATGTTGAAAATTAGCAAATTTCCTAAAAGGTAGAAAGAGTTTTTCTTCTTAATACAACTTTTACGTCTACAATGTACAGACCCAAGAGAGATTTAAGTAATCGGGAAAACAGAATTTATATGTGAATAGTAAACTACAAGAGATGTAGTTTTAGGTACATGTCCACAAATGCTTTGTATTTTCAAATGCTAAAAAATAAAGGAAATACATGAATAAGTTATTGGTCTATGGCATCTGAGTGTCAATCATACTTTCATCCTTTCCTCTTATGGCTTGATGAGAAAGGAGTCTATGGAAATCAAGTGTTGATGACTTAAAAGTGAGGATAGTTTGGGAGCATGGATCATTGACCTGATGGGGTAAAGAGGACTAAATATTTTCAGCTGGCAGTCACCACCTATGTAATACTTCACTCTCCAAATGTCCAGCTGATTAATCATACTGGATTTCCCTATGTAAACCTTTGCTGGGTATAAACTGATTCCCTAGTGATAGCTGACCATTCTTAACTCATTAGAAAAAGAAGACTTAGATTTCACTGGAATCAAACTAATTAACTGCTTTCTTTTGAAGAGATAATTTCAAGCTTCCTTGATAGTGCTTTAATTTCTTGTTGTTTTTGTGTTATATTAATATTAACAGCATTTGAGGTTTAATCAATAAACTTCGTAAAAGATGAAGAAAAGGCTATTGAATAGATATTACTCAAATTCCCAAATTATTTAATGAAGATTTCGGGCCTTAATAGTTTATGACCAAATCACTGATAAAGCATAGTGACATTCACAAAGAAAAAGCACATTATCTGATAAATTGATAAGGCAGAAAAATGAAGACAGTTAGTATCCTGCTCATTTCTGTCTCCACTAAAGCTCATATTACACAGGAGGTGATAGTTTTCAAGCTGTGATTTAGGAGACATTAGAAATGACTGTTTTATCAAGGAAGAAAATATCTAAGTGTTAGAGAAAGGTGCATAACACCCTAGTCTTGAGAGTCATTCTTGAAATAACAGTGCAGTTTTATCCTGGAGACAAAATAAGAATTACAGACCTGAAAAGAAATTGAAGGCGTTATATACACACTCTTTCAAAGAATATTTACTTAATATTTGCTATGTCCCTGGTAATGGACCAGATGACAGAGACAGAATACTGCAAATGTAGGGGAACAACTTCCTTTACTTCTCCCTTCAGGTTAAGGCGGTCTTGCCAGAGCATGTTACAAGAGGATAATGGAAGCAGAAAGAATGAGATAGGAGATAATAGGATGAATTTTCTTCAAAGAAGAGAACAGCATATGCTAAGGAGTTATGGGAGCTGTGCTTGGAAAGTATAGATGCAGGGAATTATTGCAATAAAAAGTTATTACTTATTATTGCTGAATTTCTCTTCTGTGAAAGAAATGACAAACATTGAAACATTCTATGCATAGGGGAGAAAAAATCAGATTAGTCTTTAGTAATATCATTCGGCAGCATAATGGCAAACATATTGCGAGGAACCACCAGGATGTAAATTAAAATTGCACTGTATTTAGCAAAACTACATAGCAGAGTTGATAAGAAGTCCTAAGGAAATTCCAGCAGAAAAGTCGAGAGGGAGGTAGATTAGATGTCAAAAGTTTGGGTTTAAAAAATGTCAGTAACGTCATTTATCCTTCGTTTGTCAGGGGGAAGTGATCAGGGATATTTTTGCTATTAAAGGAAGTCCTTTGTATTATATGCAACAGTTACACAGAACAAGAGTGAGGTTTCTCTAGTCAACTTATATTTTTCACTTACCCTGGGGCCAAAGAGTTAGAAAAATAAATAAGTGGGAATTAATTGAGTAGTAAGTTAAGGGTCATTACTAATGAAATCACATAGCCTAGGGAGTTGAATTTAACCATATGGTTAAACTAAACCAGAGTGAGCATTTGAAAATGCAAAATAAAATGGAAACTAAGAACTGTAGATACAAATCCAAGAAACACTGGACTACAATACCCAAATAAGTATCTTCAAACAATTTCCTCTTGCCAATATCCTAGAAAACGTTTTAAGTGACCTCAGTCCAATGCTACATTCAAAAATGTTGATTTTTCAGATCAAAGAAGGAAATACACTAATTGCTTAATTTCAAGTCTGTATATGACAGTACAACTTTTCCTATCTATGTACTCATTTCCAATTTCTGAATTTTCCATGCAGATTTGGAAGAATTCCAAAGTCAGTGATGAAAAATCACACATCTATGACAACATTCATCCTTCTGGGCTTGACTGATGACCCACAATTGCAGGTTATGCTTTTTATGTTTCTATTAATCACCTATATGTTGACTGTAACTGGGAATCTGACCATCATCACACTCACCTTTGTGAATTCTCACCTTAAAACCCCCATGCACTTTTTCATTCAAAAGTTTTCCTTTTTAGAAATCTCATTCACAACTAATTGTGTCCCCATAATTCTTTATAGTCTTTCAACTGGGGATAAGACCATTTCCTATAATGTTTGTGCCAGTCAATTATTTTTTATTGACCTTTTTGGGGTAACAGAGTTTTTTCTCCTGGCCACCATGTCTTATGACAGATATGTGGCCATTTGTATCATCATGAGCAACAGAGTCTCTACCATCTTTGTCCTTTGCTGTTGGATAACAGCTTTGATGCTGATCCTTCCACCCCTGAATCTTGGTTTCAATCTGGAATTCTGTGACTCAAATGCCATCGACCATTTTTACTGTGATCCATCACCTCTTCTAAAGATCTCATGCTCAGACACGTGGCTATTAGAACAGATGCTCATGATTTGCGCTGCACTTGTACTAATGATCCCACTGGTAGGTGTAGTTCTGTCCTATACATACATTATCAGGACCATTCTCAGATTCCCCTCTGCTGAGCAGAGGAAAAAGCCTTTTCTACCTGTTCTTCCCATATGATTGTAGTGTGCATCACCTATGGGAGCTGCATCTTTATTTATTTGGAACCTTCAGCAAAGGATGAAGTAGATGTTAATAAAGGTGTTTCAGTGCTCATGTCTTCTGTTTCCCCCGTGTTGAACCCTTTATTTACACACTCAGGAATAAACAAGTGAAAGAAGACTTCAATGACTTAATAAAAAAGATTGCATTAATATCAAAAGAAAAATAGAATTCCTAAATTGAAAGATGAAATTTATAACCTAAACATTTCTCCTAAAGCTTATAACCTCTTCTAGCTTCCACTTCTGTGTTGAATAGTGTTCAATAATGTTATCTTCCTCAATTTATTTGATCACTATTCAGTCAGTCAGTCATTTAACATTTAACTACAGAACATGTAATATGTGTTAAATTACATGCATTATGTTTATTTTATTCCCATAATTAATTTATTTTTTAAGCATATCTTTTCCAAACTAACCTCTTTCAGGAAATCTTCATTCTTTAAGCTAATATGGAAATAGATATTCATAAAGTGAATCTGTATTTTTATTTCTAAGATAATCTCACAATTTTTACAAAGATAAAGCAAGTATTTTTAAATATATTTTAAAGATTTAGTTATGGTTTCTCATGGGAATAAAGCTTGTAATATCTTCACACCCAAAAATTCAAAATGAAAAACAATATCTTGAAACAAATCAAAAAAGCAAAGATGAATATCTCACTTTGATTCATAATATACTTTACATATGGAGTCAAGGTTATCTGGAGTGGAGTGAGAGAGGAGTCTATCGGAGATGACACAGGAGAGAGAATGAATCCATTGCAGGTGTTGTGTCACACGGATGAAGGATGGTGGTGTGGGATGTTGTTGGAAGTGTGGGAGGTGGGGAACATGGGAATCCCTGTAATTTCTGAGTAATATTTAGATAATCTTAGCACCTTTAAAAATACATATATTTATATATATAATAACATTTATGTAAACAAATGCACATATATGCATATGTATTTATATATCATTTTACAAATATTTGTATGTACTGTGAAAAATTTGATTTTTACCCACAATAAAAAAATATATATTTAAAAAAAAAAAAGAATATACTGGTAGCAAAGGAAATGAGTCTAATTTATTTGAAGTGCTGGGGGAACAATCTGAGGGATGTTAAAAAGAAGTATTGTTCTGAGTCTATTTTAAAAAGGATGACTCAACCTGCTACATAAAAAAAGGTTGTAGGGATACCAAGTTTGGAGCATATTAATTGGATAGAATAAATTTACAAAAGACATGGTTATCACTTGGCCCATATAATAGTATGGTAGAAGTAGCAGGTAATGGCCATATTTAAAGTATATTAGTATATTAAATGATGGCTCTAACAGGATTTGCTGATGCGTTTGAAACTATAAATGAAGTCAAACTTTACTCTTAGGATTTGGAATAAAGAAATAGAAGAATGGAGCTGCCATGAAGAAGAATTGTGGAGGATCCATTTTGGTAGGGACATTAAGAATTCCCTTTAGGTCATATTAATTTTGAGGTCCCTATTAGATATTCAAGAGTTTAGGCCAGATGGGCAGATGGTTTATGAATGCAAATGAAAGATTTGGAAAGAGAATATACATTTTCTAATCATGTATTTGTTGATCACATTTAAAATTTTAAGACTAGATCAACTTTTTTAGGAAATTATTGTCTAAAGTTGAGAAGTTGATCGTGGACCAAAGTCTGATGCAGATGACGATCTAGAAGTGGCTAGGGAAGAATCTTGAAAAAGAACAGTGAGATAGAGGAACCAAAATAAGTTGGTGTCTTAGAAACCAAGTGCCAATAGAAAAGGAAAATACAAACAGCAACAACAAACAAACAAAAAAGGCTTCGTGAAGAAGGAGAGAGTGGTCCTTATATTTAGCAAAATAGTGATTTCAGTGGGTAACATTAAACAAATGTAGTATGAGGGGAGTGAAGGGAACCAAGGCTTAATTTGAGTGGGTTCAAGTATATGTTCATGTTAGAATATGTATGAATGTAAAGGCATAAAAGCATGAAAAATCCTTCAGAATCCAATAGAAACAAGGAGAAGTTAGACTAAATGATCCATAGTAAGTAACATTTAGAAAGTGATTGGAGTGGGAAGTCAAAGGAGCTTTGTTTGTGGCTGTTTATATTTAATTTCCTGAATGTTTTAAAATTATAATGGGCTCATGTATTCATGTACTGTCCTATAACATATGAGTTGATAAAATGAAAGCTATAGGGGAATTATTATAAAATTATCTAAATAATTTCTAAATTGAAATTTTTATTTCTGACAAGCCCATATAACATCACTAATATCCTTAAAAAAGACTGTATACTTATTCTTAAGGTCCTCAAGAGAAATAATTATTTTTTTCATTCTGTCATTTGATGCTCTAAATATAAGAAATTTAACAGTCCATAGGATGTTGTGTTTTGTATTATCTCCCGCATTTGTATGTGCTATTTCCTTTGCTTTGAATATTAACCTTATTACTCCTTTTTGGCAAACTCTGAAAAATTATTCAGAGGGCTCATATCCACAGATGCTCTGAAAAAAAGAAAAGCACCCAAAGCCCTGGTTTTGGACCATCTCCATGGCAGTAACAATCTAATACCTGAGTTTCTTTGCTGCTTTCATTGTCTCTTCTTGTACCTGTGATCTCTTATGTTTTCAACAACTTTAGAAAAATTGCCAGTTGTAGTAAATTGAGCTTGAAGTAACAGTTTCATATGTATCTGGAAATAGTACAAATGGAAATGGTCCTATAAACCAGGTAGCAGAGGAATTAAAATAGTTCAATTAAGTCCCCAGACTATAATCTTCATATTACTTACTCTTATTTCTATATTTCATGACAGAGGGATGATGCTTTTTCCAGCATCAGAGGGTTGGATTTATTTACATTCCTTATATAAATTATATTAATGTGATAATGATATTTCCTATCATTAGATTAATTGCTATGGAAATATTATTTGAAGATTTTTTTTCTCTGTAGATTCTAATTGGATACAATCATTTATAACGAAATTTTAGAATTTTTTTCTGTCCACTAGGTGAAAAGTCACTCATTTCATCATAGTATCATCAATGTAAACTTTTCCTTGTCTCACACCACAGTTGCTTCTCCAAAATTTGCCACAGTCATATTTGATTTGTATTTTCTACTCTGTGACTACAGTTACATTATATATTAAAGGGTAATAAAAATTTCCCATTAAAAAAAAAAAAAGATGTAATGGAAAGGTTTTTATAATTTTAAATTATTACTGCTTTAAATAAATGGACGTTTTTGTGTCTAAGCGGCGGCGCATGGTCTGTGGAGTCGGGGAGAGCCGCTCCAGCTGGGGTCACCACCAGGACAGACTCCTGGAGGCCCCTTCCCGCCAGCCTCCATGGGCCCCGGCCGCGCTGGGGCTCAGGCCAGGATCACCAGCGGACACGGAGCGGCTACCGGAGAGATGGACTTAAAGGGGAGGAAACTTGAATCTTGAAAGCTATTTAAAATACAGCGACTCAGAGGAAAAAAAAAAAAAGTAATGGACTCTCTACTAATGCTGATATATAGGGGTAGTTTGCATACAACACAGGGAAATTCTGAAATCAAACCTTGAAATCATTTCAGTATACATACAGATTATCTAAATTCGTATGACTGCCAGAAAATCTGTTAACCAAACAAAGCTGAATTTATTAGTCTTGCTGCAAAGAGAAACACCATCTTGACAGTCTTGGTAGTAACTGAGAAGGGGTTTACACAGGAGGTTATTTGTAGGTTTGGAGGATCTGGGCTTAAGTGATTGTTGTTGGGTCTTTCAAGGAAGGGTAATGAATGGGATTGAGCAAAGTTCATGGCACAATAGTTGTGGAGTATTGGATACAGCGACCCAAGGGTCTTAAAGTGAGTCTTGATAAGAAATTATTTTTCTGATAAGCACGTTGTGATCTTCTATTTGGCATGGATAATTTTGTTTGCAGGAATTTTCTGTTACAAGTAGTGAGTATATCCATTGTTTTACTACTTTATCGTCCTGGGAAGAATTTCCTGGAATATATACTTAAGTTGACACAGATGTTATCAGTTCTCTTATTTAAGATTTTTAAACATGAAAACTGGCAACCAATTAGATGCATAAGATTGGAAGAGAAGAACAAGGAATTACAATTTCTGAGTTAAGGAAGATAGTAAAACAATAAGAAAAGTTTTTGTTTTTTTTTTAATTCCAAACTAAGAACACTACATAACAATATCTGTGGGATGTATCCAAAAGTGACATAGAGAAATTAAAGGAATCTAAATATTTAACTTAACAAGCAAAACCCATAGATAGAAGAGTGTGTCAAATATATAATTAAAAAAACTTAAAATAAAACCCTAATAAATCAAAATTGAACAGAAGGTGAAAATTTAAAAAGTAAATTTAAGACTGTTTATATTGGAGTATTAGAAAACAATAGGACTGATAATTAAAATTGATTTTGTTTTTGAAAATGTTATACAAATAGGTAAACTACTAGTACAACCGTTTTGTGTTTTTAATATAACATATTGAAATATAGGCAATGAGGACTAAGGAAGCAAGATGAAAGAGAAGAGGAAAGCACAGAAGTAAGATTGACATTAGACATCAACCCAAGGTGAACTTTAGGCATTTGTAATCTTCTAAGAAGAGGTCCAAAGATTGAGAACCTCAGTGGCCAAGAACCCATGGAGCAGAAATGTTGAACAACTGGGAAACTGGGCAGAAAGAAACAATAGAAAGGCTAAGAAGCTGAGCAAAGGATTTAGCAGTACCATTGGACAAACGGTATAAAAACACAGAGGTTTCAAGGACAAGTGACCCAGGTAGACATCCCAGATTTTAGTAGGAATCTGTGAATTACCACACCCAAGAGTAAGACCCCATACCAAAATGGAAGTATATAATATAATTTGAGTTGTTGTCAAGAGCTCTTTACCCACTAAGTAAGACTAGAACTCACATCTGGCCTTTGATGAAAGAAGGACAAGGAAATCAAATTTCATCTACCATAATAAGAACATACTTTATATCACAGGCAAGCTTGGCTCTAATCATTTCATGACTCACTGGATTATGCAAATATGGGTTTTGATCATGATGGATTGATTTACTTAGTTCTGTTCTCTTTTCTTCCATTTTTATCTTCTGTCACAAATTTTGCTTTCATGTGCCAAGCTTTAAATACTTTATTTTCTTTCACTGACATTTCCTAATGATGTTTTCCTCTAGATCTATTTTCGCTTTTGTTTGATAATTCATCTCTGGCAGTAGCTGCATCCCTTTAAGAAAACAATTCCAATTCTCACTAGCTTTAATATCAGTGAAGTCACCCCTTGTCTCTTCAGCTCTAGGGTGGTATTGTGTGTTGTATCATATCTCCCCAAAAAATAATAGTCAAGTCCTACCTCTTAGTACCTGTAAATGTGAACTTATTTGGAAATAGGGTCTTTGCCAATGTAATTAGTTAAGATGAGACTATACTGCATTAAGGCTATACTTAAACAGATAGGAATTATAAGAGGGAAATTTGGATACAGGGAAAGACAGATACAGCGCAAAGATGACCATGTGAATAGGAGGTCAAGATGGGAGTTATGCTGCTATGAACAAAGGAAAGTGAAGGATTGCTGGTAATTGTCAAAAGCTAGAGAAAGGCAAGGAAAGATTGTTCCCTAGATTTTTCAGTGAGTGCATGACCCTGCTGACTCCTTGATTTCAGATTTCTAGACTCTGGAACTGTGAGAGAATAAACTTATATATTGTTTTAAGCCACTGAGATTGTGGAAAATTTTTTTTTCAGTCCTAGATAACAAAACAGGTGGCACCAATTTTCTGCTTTGGATAGTCTCTGGGTTTCTAACTTTGTCTAGTTTGTTCCCTCAGCCTGGCCCAAACCTCTGTATGCAATGTCACATTAAAATATTTTCATCTGAATTATTTGTGGTAAATTCTGTTTCATGCGATGACTTGAATTATATATTCTTATTTATAATATTTATATATATTCTTATATAATAATACTTGGTACTAGGGATTGTCTAGGATAGAGCCATTCAAGAAGAAATTTTGGGACTGGGTTAACTCAGAATTGAATTTTATGTGGAGAGAGAATGAAACACTGGTAATCTGTGACATATGGTAGCATTGCAATTATAAAAAAGATCACTTTGCAAATATGAGAAGAATGCAAGTGGAAAGAGATCCAGTAAAATTATATGTAGTTGACTGCTATGAGAGCACTTCTGATTACAAAGATAACTGGTGGGATATTTGATTCTGACCACCATGAAGAATTAAAAATGCAAGAGTTAAGTCTAGTTTTTGCCTTTCCAGTTCAAAGCAAAGATGGAGAGATAGAATGTTACTATGTCAAATTCAAAATTATCTCATCTCCGAGGGGATGGGGAGGGAAGAAAAGAAGGAGCATGGGGCATTTTTAGGACATTGGATTTGTTCAGCATGCTCTTGCAGTGATGGATACAGGCAATTACGCATTTTGTCAGAACCTATAAAAGCTGTGCAATCTGCCCAGCCCCATCCTAACAATACTCTGTGTATTAGTCAGCCAAAGGGGTGCTGATGCAAAATACCAGAAATCTACTGGGTTTTATAAAGGGTATGTATTTCAGGTAGAAGCTTACAGTTACCAGGCCGTAAAGCATAAGTTACTTCCCTCACCAAAGTCTGTTGCCATGTATTGGAGCAAGATGGCTGCCGATGTCTGCAATGGTTCAGGCTTCCTTCTCCTCTTAAGGCTCCATGGTCTCAGCTTCTTCCAATATCAGTTGTAGGCTGGGATAAGTGTAGTCTCTCTCCTGGGGCTCCTTCCTCTCCAGGCTCAGCTTCTCTGTTCTCTCCACAAGGTCAGCTGTAGACTATCAGGCTCTCTTTCTTCCTGGGGCCTCTTCCGTGTCTATGGAGCCATCTCTATTCCTCTGTGTTCTTCACCTGTGTGTTTATTCCCCTGGCTCCAGCATCCAAAACTCCAAACTCTCTCCTCTGCCAAGCAATTTTCTCTGTGAATCCCCACCCACCAACGGGGAGAGGACTCGACATCCTACTGACGTGGCCCAATCAAAGCCCTAATCATAATTTAATCAAGCAAAAGTGAAACCTCTGAAGTTAATACAATCTGATATGCCCAGAGGAACAGACCAGTTTACAAACATAATCCAATATATCTTTCTGGAATTCATAAACAATATCAAACTGCTACAATCTCTAAGGAAAGCTCAGAGAACCCTTCATTCACCAAGGCTTAAGAAATATTTTGTGTTAGGAGGAATACCAGTATTCTTAAAAAACCCTGTAATAGCTGTATTCTCTACTCCATTTATGACTGTGGAAGATTTTACTATTTAATTGGGCTTCCTGATTTCATTAGGAGTAATGCATTCACTAAGGGGCAGTGACTAAGTTGTGTCACTTAATTCTAAGAGAAAGGTAAGCATAAATGTTGCAATAAACCACAGTGATATATCAGCACTCAAAATGTATTAACACGTAGGGATCTGTTGCAGGAACTAAATGATCATTTGGTCTCAAAAAAAAATGAAATATTTTTACAATAAATCTAAGTGCTGAAATGAATAGAGTTGATGGTAACACATTATAGTGAGTATAATTAACACTGCTGATTTATAAATGTGATTGTGGCAGAAAGGGGTAGTCTAGGGATGTAAATGTCAGTTGAAAGGAAGCTAAGGATAATCCAGGGACTATATTGCATAGTGATTTTGGTGGTGGATGAAAATTATGGCTAATATTATAAATATAAGAATGTTCTATTACAAAGTGTTAAGAATATGTGAACATGTGAAAATTACAACTAATGTATCTTATGGATGATCATTAACAGTAATATCATAATTATTTTGCTGTAATGACAAAGAAGATACTATGTTAATTAAAATAGGGGGGGTATCAGGAGATAGGGAGTTTTTACTTTTGGAGTAATGAAAATGTTCTAAACTTGACATGTGATGACAGCACAACTCTGTGATGAATATGAGAGCCACTGAGTGTACATTTTGAGTGCATTGTTCAAGGCAGATTCAACATAGTGAATCTTGTGGTGGATGATGGGCTGTGGTTAACCAAACAAATATGAGAACTGTCTCTCATGAACTATAACAAATATGTAATACTAATACAGGATGTTAATAATTGGATGGGTTGGGGGAAAATACACCAAATGTAAAATAAGAACTATATTTCATAGCAATATTCTTACAAAGCTCCTTCACAGTGTGTAACAAATGTTTCACAAAAATGCAAGGTGTTGGTGGAGGAGTGATGCATGGTAGCCTTATATGTTATGCATGTTTGTTTTGCAAGTTCTCAATTTTACTATATACTTATTGTTTATGTAAGTTTATGTTTGAATGATATCCTCCAATAAAATCTTTTAAAATGAAAAAAAATATTACTCAAATGGCCTTATTGGGAATACACACATGCTCATTAGTTCTCAAACATAAATCAGTTAATGGATCCACAGCCTCTCCAATGAGGGGGAAGCTAAGTTCTGTTGAAGAATGACCACATAATGTAATTACAGAAATATATTTTAAATAATCCTCTGAGCCTTTCCCATAGGGAACTACGGCACTTTGCACATGTGCATGAGAAAAGCAAAATATTGAGCCTTAAAGAAGTATTGAGTTATGAGTTAACATTAATCTTTGGGAAGCAAAATAGTTAGAGAAGAGATGTGTAGTGCTGAGAAG
>JAQZBX010068831.1:0-15682 GCA_029593785.1 Cabassous unicinctus | reverse complement strand
CCCCAAGTTGGGGAACAGGGCTGCAAAAAGCACTGTGTTCTAGGAGGTCATCCAGCAGTGGCAAATATAAACTTCCCCTACTTAAAAGTTTTTCTATGGGGAGAGATGTCAGAAGCCCTTTTATAGCTTAACTGATAGAGAGCAATATCTAAGTAACAGTGCAGTATATTGCTCTATTCCTTGAGAAAATTAAACCATTAACCATGGATAGTAGCAATGCTTCAATATTTGTATATCAGTTGCAACAAATTTACCTTACACATGTAAAATGTTATTAATAAGGTAGAGGGGGAGGGGGGAGGGGGTTAGGCATATGGGAATCTCCTATATTTTTTAGGTGATTTTCCTAAAGTTTCATTGAAGTTAAAGAGAAAAAAAATAAGACACTGAGGAAACATATAGAAAAAATTGTCATTGTATATAAAATATAGCATATCTTAAGGTTATGGAAGAAACATTAAAAATTTTTATTGTACTATAAAAAATGCTAAAGAAAAAAACTGTGCCATTTTCAAATACTTTTCCAAGGCTTCTTTCAGTAGATATTAGTATGTACCATCTAACACATAATTTTGAAAATTATACTAAGTATGTCTGGGAGAAAAACAGAAAATTTTATGAATTGCTTAAGAATGCCATAATTTGTTTGTAATGGTATCTTCCAGTAGCAGAATTTCTCATTGACTATGAAACATAATTTAACATTTTTCTTATTTATTAAACAATGTCTAACAGTATTGGATTTAGCAAGGGCAAAATTTACCAAATTTAACTTGCATTTCCCTTGTACTTTATATTCATTGATAAATCATTTTGAAATATCAACAGTGGGTTGATAAACACATTTGTACCCTTTTCACTGACACAACTGTATATTCTGTTCTCTCAGCCATTTTTTTGAAGGTGAGAAAATGCTGAAGACTACTTGACTACTCAAAGTCCTAGGATGGTAAATGTGTATTGTTAAACGTTTAAATGAAATCAAAATATCTCTCTCAATAAGTGGAAATTTTGTTGGAGTCAGCATATTTTTGCTGTCTAAATGTGAAAATGAAGAAATCTTCCAGATTGCCATTGAAAATTTTAGTAGAGGAAAGGGAAAAATCAGTGTCATTACAAATATGTAAATATGGCCAGAAGTAAATGTGCTAAAATGGTAATTAATATATTGCCATTATTTACAAAGTTATAAATTAGTATATTGGCTATATTTAGATGGTAGTTAAGCCACTATTTGGATAATGGGTAATTTTTTCTTCTTTTCCCCTTGCTTTTACTTTATAAATTTCATGCAATTACTTTCTTCAGTTTTTTATTGAGGTAAAATTCATATAACATAAGATTAACAATTTTAAAGTGTACAATTTCGTGGCATTTAGTAGATTAACAATTTTGTGCAACCATCACCTCAATCTAGGCCCAAATTATATCATCATCCCAAAAGGAAACCCCATATCCATTAAGCCATAAATCCCCAATCACTAGTCTGATTTCTGTCTCTATGAATTTAACTACACTGAATATTTCATGTAAGTAAATTCATAGAATATGTGACCTATTGAATCTGGCTTCTTCCATTTAGCCTAATGTTTTTGAGATTCATCCACATTGTAGTATCAGTACTTCATTCCTTTTATGGCTGAATAATATTCCATTTTATGGGTTTTCCACATTTTGTTTATCCACTCATCTGTTGAAAGACATTTGCTTTACTTCCATGTTTTGGTTATATTGAACAGTGTTTCTATGAACATTTGTGTACAAGTATTTGTTTGAATACTTGTTTTTTTAATGAGTTTGGGTATATAGATAGAAGTAGAATTGCTGGGTCCTATAGTAATTCTATATTCAACTTTTTGAGAAACCACCAAACTGTTTTTCACACACCACTTTACACACACTCAAGCAAGGTAGGAGCATTCCAATCTCTTCACACCTCACCAATACTGTTATTTTCCAATATTTTGATTATAGCCATTCTAATGGGTGTGAACTGGTAACTCAGCTTTGTTAGATTTGCATTTCACTAATGACTAATGATGGTGAACATATTTTCATGTGTTTGTTGGCCATTTGAATATCTTCATTGGAGACAATTTGGTTCAAGTTTTTTGCCCATTTTTTAATTAGAGTAATTGTAGGTTTTCAGAAAAATCATGCCTAAAATACAGACTTCCCACATATCACCCTATTATTAACACATTGCATCAGCACAGTACATTTGTTAGAATTCATGAAAGAACAGTTTTATAATTATCCTGTTAACTATAGTCCATTATTTAATATAAGATTCACTGCTGTGTCGTACAGTCTTATATTTGTTTGTTTTTAACTTTTATTCTAGTAACAAATATGCAATATAATATTTCCCCTTTTAACCACATTCGAATATAATATTCAGAGTTGTTAATGGCATTCACAATGTTATGTTACAATGACCACCATCCATTATTACCAAACTTTACAATCAACCCAAAGAGAAACTCTGTACAATTTAAGTATTACCTCCCTATTACTTACCCACATCCTGGTACTTGGTAACCTATATTCTAGATTCTGTCCATATGAATTTGCTTATTCTAGCTATTTCATATTAGTGAGATAATACACTATGTGTCTTCTTTCACTCAACGTATTTTCAAGGTTAATCAATGCTGTTACATGTCACATTACTATTTACAGCTGAATAATATTCTATTATATATTTTATTAGCCACGGTTCTATAGGGAAACAGACCTGACAGATATCTGTAAATATTATGAGATTTTATAAAATTGCCTCATGTAGCCATGGGGATACACAAGTCCAAATACCACAGGGCAGGCTGCAAACCAGGGGCTCTGATGAATGTCCTTAATGAGTTCCCAGGAGATGCTAGCTGTCTGAAGTAGAAATGGGAATTCTCTCTCTGAATGCTGAAATCACCTCCCCTTTTAAGGCCTTCAACTGATTGGATGAGACATCACACATTGCTGACGGCAATCTCCTTAGTTGATTGTAGGTGTAACAAACTAACTATGCAATCAACTTACCGATGTTTAAAGTTCATAAAATGCCCTTTTATTACAATTAGCCCAGTGCATACCTGTCCAACTGTCCAAACAACTGGGCACCATTATCTGGCTGAGTTGACACATTAACCTAATATATTTTATATATATATATATAAAATCTCTTATTTATCCATTCATTGGTTGATGGCCACCTGGGCTGCTTTCGTCTTTTGCTAATTGTGAATAATGTTTTTATGAACATTGGTATGCAAATATCTGTTTGAAACACTGCTTTCAAATCTTTTGGGTGTTTACCTAGAAATGGGATTGCCAGGTCATAGGATAACTCTATATTAAACTTTCTGAAGAGCCACCAAACTGCCTTCTCATAGCAGCTGCACCCTTTTACATTCCTAAAAAAAATGAATGAGTGTTCCTATTTCTCGAAATCCTCTCCAACACTTGCAGTGGATGTGAAATGATATGTCGTGGTTTTGATTAGCATGTCCCTTATAGTTAATGATATTGGGCATCTTTTCATGTGCTTTTTGGCTATTTTTATATATTCTTTGGAGAAATGCATGGTCAAGTCTTTGCTCATTTTTAAAAATAATTTTTATTTTAAAAAGATATTTAGATTACATGAATGTTACACAAAAAATATAGGGATTCCCATATGCCGCACTCCCCACACCTCCCACATAAACTTCCTTCATTAGTGTGGCACATTCATTGCAATTGATAAACACATCCTGGGGCTTTGACACTGAGCATGGACCATGGTTCACATTGCAGTCTACACTCTCTTCCACACAGTTCTGCATGGTATGTGATCATATAAAATGTCCTATATCTGTCGTTGCAATGTCATTCAGGATAATTCCCAATTCCCAAAAAAGCCCCCGTATTAAAACTGTTTTTCCCTCTTCCTGCCCCAAGAGCCTCCAGTGGTCACTGCCTCCACATCAATGTTGTAATTTCTTCCAATGCTGGAATCACAATATGTCTATAGTAGAATACCAGTAAGTCCACTCTAGTCCATAGTTCATTAACTGGGCTGCTTTTCTATTTATTGTTGAATTGTAGGACTTATATATTCTGGATATGTGGTCTCCAAATATTTTCTCCAATTGAGCAGATTGTATTTTCAATCATGATAAAGTCCTTTGATGCATAAAAATTTTTAATTTTGATGAGTTCCTATTTATCTATTTGTTCTTTTGTTGCTAGTGCTTGTGGTGTAAAGTCTAAGCAACCATTGCCTAACGCAACATCCTCAAGGTTTTTCCTTATGTTATTTTCTAGGAGTTTTATAGCCTTACTTCTTATATTTAGGTCTTTGATCTATTTTGAGTTGAGTTTCATTTATGGTGTGAGATAGGGGACCCCTTTCCTTCTTTTGTATATGGATATCAAGTTCGCCCAGCATATTTGTTGAAGAGACTATTCTTTCTCAGTTGAGTGGACTTGGAAGCCTTGACAAAAATCAATTGGTCATAGATATGAGGGTCTATTTCTGAACTCTGAATTCAATCCATTGGTCCACATATCTATCCTTCTACCAGTATCATGCTGTTTTGAGCACTTTATCTTTTAAATAAGTCAAAGTCGGGAAATGAGTCCCCCAACTTCATTTGCTTTTATCAATATGTTTTCAGGTCTTATAGTTATTTACATTTTTTGGATATTAAACACTTATCAGATATATGATTTGGAATTATTTTTTTTCCCATTCTGTAGGTTGTCTCTCATTTTCTTGATTGTGTCGTTTGATTTACAAAGTTTTTTTTCTGAAGTCCAATATATCTAGTGTTTGTTTATTTGTGCTTCTAGTGTTATTTCTAAGAATTCATTGCCAAATCCATGATCATGAAAATTTATTGATAGGTACTCTAAGAATGTTCTTTATAGTTTTAACACATATTTTGATCTTTCTTCCATTTACAGTTAATTTTTATAGATAGTGTAAGGTAGAGACCAAACTTCATTATATTGTATCCAGTCATCCAAGCACTATTTTGAGCCAAGACTCTTCTTCCAAATTGTATCGTCTTGGCACCCTTGTCAAAAATTGACTGACCATAAATGTAATGGTTTATTTCTGGATTCCCAGTTCTATTTCATTGATCTCTATGTCTTTCCATATGTCAGTATTTTGGAGTTCTGTTTACTGGCTTTATACTAAGATTTGAAGTCATGTAGTATGTGTCTTCCAACTGTCCTTTTCCAAGATTATTATGACTTTTTGGGATCTGAGGTAATTCCACATGAATTTCAGCATCTGTTTTCCCATTTTAAAAATAATGTCACTTGAGATTTTGATAGGAGTTTCATGTAGCTAAATATTAGAAGTATTGCCATATTCTGTCAATAAGTCTTATTTAGGTTTTCTTTCTATAAACAAGCCATGAACAATTGGAAAAAGAAATAAAAAAATTCATTCACAATAGCATCTTAAAGAATGAAATATCTAGGAGTAATATTAACAAAGGATGTAAAGGACTTGAACAGAGAAAATTAAAACAACATTGTTAAAAGAAGTTAAAGAGCACCTACATAAATTGAAGGATAGTCTGTGTTCATGGATTGGAAGACTAAATACCATTTAGATGTCAAAACTACCCAAAGCAATTTATATATTCAAAGCAATCCTAATCATTATTTCAACAACTTTCTTTGTAGAAATGGAAAAATCGATCTTCAGATTAATAGGGAACAATGAGGGGCCCCAAATAGCTGAATCCTTCTTGATAAAGAAGAATGAAGTTGGAAAATGCAAATTTCCTGAACCTAAAACTTATTACAATCCACAATAAGCAAAACAGCATGGCCCTAACACAAGGACAGATAAATAGACCGATGGAATAAAATCTAGAGCTCAGAAATCAACTCTCATATTTATGGTTAATGAATGTTTGACAAATGGTAAAGACTACTCAACTGGAAAAGAGTAGTTTCTTCAACAAGTGATACTACGAAAACTGGATCCTCATTTGCAAAAAAAGGGAAGACCCCTACCTCACATAATATAAAAATCAACTCAAAATGGGTCAAAAACCTAAATATAAGAGCTGGGATTATCAAATTCCTTGAAGAAAACATTGGAAAGTATTGTCAGGACTCTGTGATAGGCAAAGGTTTCTTTTTTATGTTTTTTTCAATGGAGCTTTAGATAAAATAAATGTTGCATGAACAATATAGGGGATTCCCATATGCCCCACCCCATCCCCCTCCCACACTTTCCCACATTAACAACATCTTTCATATGGGTGATACATTTGTTACAATTGATGAACACTTATTGAAGCATTGCTAGTAACCATGCAGTATAATTTACATTATAGTTTACTCTCTGTCATGCATGATTCTATAGATTCTGACAAAATGTATAATGGCCTGTATCTGTCATTGCAATGTCATGCAGAACAATTCCAATGTCCAGAAAATGCTCCCATATTATGCTTATTCTTCGCTCTCTCTCCCTTCAGTATCTCTGGTGGCCATTGCCTTTATATCAATGATACAAGTTCTTCCATTGCTAGAATACTAATGTCTATAATAGAATAAAAATAAGCCTTCTTTAGTCCATTGTTCATTCCCCAATCTTGAGGATTTTAGGATGGTGATAACCACTCTGTTATGAATTGAGAGGGGCCTTAGGGCCTATGGGGCAGATGGATGGAAATATTTTGCTTGCATTTGCAGACACTCTCTGTTCCTTGGGATGAGCATTGCCCATCATCATCTCCTTGTTAGTTGTCCTGGGTGAGTCCAATGAACTGGACAGTAGATGTTACAACTCTGCTGGGATTCAGGACTCAACTGGGACATGTATGGACCAAAATTTTAAGTCTCCGGTACATATATTTACAAGTATAGTGATAAATATAGGTTCAAATAAAAGGGGCAAAAGAGCCATGTGTAGGGAAAGCATAAATGAGTCTAACACTGTTACAATGGGGAGCATAAATTCCAAAGTAAGGACCACAGACAAGGTGTCAAATTCAAGAGCTTGTCTGCCCTGCTTAGAGTATCTGGATGTCTCTAGAGCCCTCAGGCACCCCACTGCTTGAAGCATTGTTTATTGTGGCAGTCGATAAGATTCTGCTGAGACATGCATAAGTGTAACCTCTGGAATGATCTCCTGACTCACTTTGAAATCTTTTAGCCATAAAAACTCATTTGTATTTAATATTCCACCTTTTTGGTCAAGGTCTTTTTCCACACATTAGAATTGTTCTGCACGATCTTGCTATAATGGATACAGGCCATTTTAAATTTTTTAAAAACCTATAAAAGGGTATGGTCCAAAATGTAAACTATAATGTAAACCATAATGTAAACCATTGACCATGGTTAGTAGCAATGTTTCAATATTTGTACATGAATTGTAACATATGTACCATCCACATGTAAAATGTTATTAATAGGGGAGAGTGGAAAAAGGGGAGAGCGCATATATATGGGAATCCCCTATATTTTCTCTGTGACTTTTCTGTAACCTAAAACTTCTTTGAAGTTAAAATGAAAAAAGTAAGACATGGAAGAAAATGTCATGGTACATACAAGACAACAGATCTTACAGTGATGAAAGATACAATGTCTAAAAATTTTTATATTATTTCAAATTTTTATTTTTTGGATTTTGTTTGTTACTTTTTAAACTATTATTATTTCATTTTCTTATTAATTTTATTTGGTTATTTTTTGGCTCTATTTTTGCAGAGGTTTTGGATCACAGAAGGGTCACAACTGTGGCAATGAAGGATAACTGGTGTGGGGTGTCAGTGATAGGGTGATGTATGGGGTGAGTTGCACCTGGGACATGCCTCAAAGGCCTATGAATATGTTCAAGTGTTCATGGGTGTTGTCTCGGTGAGTGGAGACTCACACAATAACCAAAAGAATATTGAATTCCCATCCTGGGGAGTTCTGCTACATTCTCTAATAAGAGAGCAAGAATCCCTCAAGTACAAGGGCAGAGCCTAGTGAAGGAAGACACACCATTCTGCCAGTCTCTTGCTATTGATGCTTGTACTTATGAACTTTTTCTTTTGAAATTGAAACTTAGCCGAGTATTATATATTGCCTAAGAGTTACCGCCTAAAGCCTCCTTGTTGCTCAAATGTGGCCTTTCTCTAAGCCAAAGTCAGCATATAAATGCATTGCTTTCTCTCCAGCTTGGGACATGACTCCTGGGGATGAGCCTTCCTGGCAAAGAGGGATTATTACCAAGCAGCCATGGTTTCTCAAGACTTTGCACCTAAAGCACAAACAACAGAAGAAAAAATAGATAAATGTGACCTCATCCAGCTAAAATTAAAAAATACTTTTTCAGACAATTTTATCATGAAAGTAAAATGGCAACTGTACAACAGGAGAAAATGTTTGGAAACCACATATCTTATAAAAGATTAATATACAGTATTTATAAGTAACCCTTCAACTTAACAACAAAATACAAACAACCCAATTAATAAACTGGCAAAAGCCTTGAACAGACATCTCTCCAAAGAAGGCAAATGTCCAGAAATTACATGAAAAGGTGCTCAAAATCATTACCAATCTGGGAAATGCAAATCAAAACCACAATGATATATCATTTCACACCCATTAGAATGGCTATTATTAAAAAAATAAATGAACAAATCTGCAGAGTATGCAGAGGAAAGGGAACACTCATTCATTGCTGGTGGCAATGTAACATGGTACAACCGCTGTAGAAGACAATTTTGCAGTTCCTGAGAAAGGTAAGTATAGAACTACCACATGATCCAGCAATTCCAATACTAGGTATGTACCCAAAAGAATTGAAATCAGGGGCTCAAACAGATATTTGCACAGTGATGTTCACAGCAACATTGTTCATAACAGCTAAAAAGTTGAAGCAATCCAGGTGCCCTTCAAAAGATGAATGGGTAAATAAAATGTGGTATATGCGTACAATGGAATGTTACCCAGCCATAAAAAAGATGAAATCCTGATACATGTGACAACATAGATGAACCTGGGAGACATCATGTTGAGTAAAATAAACCAGACACAAAGAAAGACAAATTGTATGATCTCATTGATTTGAAACCATAAAAAAAAACCAAAATCATAGAGTCAGAATTTAGAATATACATTACCAGTTAAGAGAGTGGGGATAGGGAATGAGAAAATAAGGTTTAAAATGTACAATGTTCTTATTTGGATTGATAGAAATGTTTGATAATGGATGGTGGTGATGTTAGCAAGATTTTGTGAGTGTCATTAACTGAACTGAAATATATATCTGAACATGATTGAAAGAAGAAATGTTAGATTTCATATATGATAATTTTTTTTAAAAATCCATGGAACTACACTGCACAAACAGTGAAATCTAAGTTAAAACATGGACTTCAATTAATAGTACAATTATTAAAATGCGTTGACATCAATTTTAACATATGTTCCAAGGGCATCACTGTTCCAAAATCCTCAGGATTGAGGAAAGAACAAACTACAATATGGAGGGAATGCAACCATGGACCAAAGTAGACTCATTATTGTAGTAAAAGAAGAACTTGTAACATTGACATAAAGACAGTGGTTACCAGAGATTTTGAGAGGAGGGGGAAGGAAGAATGTGTGGAATATAGGGCATTTTATGGCATTGGAATTGTTATGCATGATATTGCAATGATGAATACAGGCCATTACACACTATGTCAAAACCTATAAAATTGCATGGTGCTAAGTGTAAATCATAATATAAACAATAGGCCATGGTTAATAGCAATGTTTCAATATTTGTTCACCAATTGTAAAAAATTTACAACACTAACACATGATGTAATTAATAGGGGAAAATATGAGGGGGGAGGGTGTAGGTTAAATGTCATGATGTAAAGAAGAAATGCACAGATAGAATTTGACATCTTACATTCTTAATTGGAAAATTCTCATTGTAAATGAAAGAATGAATGAATTAAAAAAAATAAAGTGGATTTCTGGTAGACAAAATATATGTGGGTCTTGTTTATGATCCACTCTGAAAAATCACTATCTTTTCATTGTTGTATTTAGACCATTCACATTTAAAGTGATTTTCAATGTAAGCACATTAATATCTATACAGATTTTAACTGTTTTCTAAAATTATTTGCACTTGGTTCTTGTTCATTTTTTATTATTCCTCTCTTTCTCTTCTGTCTCTGGTTTAAAGTGAACATTTTCAGATTGAGAGGGGGCTTAGATTTTATGGGGCAGATGGAAGAAACTGTTTTGCTTAAAGTTGTAGGCACCCTTTGCTTTTTGGATGGGAGTTGTCCATCATAAACATTTTATTAGTTCTCCAGGGTGAGTCCAATGAACTGGAAAGTAGGTGTTGACTGAATCTCTGCTGAGATTCAGGATTCAATTGGCATATGAAGAGACCAAAGATTTAAGTCTCTGGGCCATATACTTAATGGGAATAGTGTGAATTATAGGTTCAAAGAAAAGGGGTAGAAGAATCAAGTGTAGGAAAAGTAAAAAGGAGTCTAACTAACAGAGTTAGTTATGTAACAGATATTGGGGAAATAGGTTATCATATATGCTATGGTACAGCCCACTGACAAAGTGCTGATTTTATCATGTTGTGTGCCTTGCCTATAGTGTCCAGATATCTCTGGGAGCCCTTGGGAGCACCCCTATTTGAGGCAGTTCATGAGAGCCCCCTGAGATATGCGTAGGAGTAACCTCTGTGTTGACCTCCCGACTTGCTTCGAAATCTCTTAGACATAAAAACTCTTCTGTATTTAATTTCCTCCCCCCTTTTTGTTCAAGGTCTTTATCCAAATGCATTCCTGGTTGGTGCTTGATAATAATCCTTCAGTGCCAAGGAGGCTTATCCCAGGAGTCATGCCCCATACTGGGTGGAAGGTAGTGAATTTATTTGCTGATATTGGCTTAGAGATGATGCTGGAGTGTGAGTGCAAGCAGGTTGGGGGGTGGAGTGGGTTATCCATAAGACTAGTGGGAGGGCTGGAGGAAGGAACAGGTGAACTCTGGGGAGTTAGAGGACTCTGGCTGAAAATACAATTGTGGGAGAATTCTTTTGGCAACTGTGGCAATTGAGGGTGATTGGTGCAGGGTGTCAGTGGTGGGGGATGTGTGGGGAAGGGTGCACCTGGGGGCATGCCTCTGTGGAATATAAATGTGTTCATATGGTAATAGGGTGTTATCTCAGTGGGTGGAGACTCACAAAATAATCAATAAAACATTAAGTTCCCATCCTGAGGATTCCTGGTATGTTCTCTAACAGAGTAGAAAGAGTCTCTAGAGTACATAGATAGTGTCTGATAGAAGAAAACAGACCAATATGCCAAGCCCTTAATATTAATGCTTGTCCTTATAAAACATATTCTTGTAAAATTGAAACTTAGCTTAATAATAGCTATTGACTAAGAATTATCTCTTGAAAAGCTCCTTGTTAAAAAGCCACTTTAAACGTAAAGATACAGATATATTAAGAGTAAAGAGATGTAGAAATATATAGCATGCTAACAATAATGAAAACTGATAGAATATTTTTATTAATTTGAGCAATGCAGACTTCAGAAGAAGGAAAATTACCAAGGATATGAGGTGTATTACAGAATTACAAATGGGTCTATTCTCCTGGAAAACATAACAATTTTTTTATTTCCTTTACTTTTATAGTAGCTTTCGGTTATATAAATGTTGCACCGAAAATATAAAGGATTGCTATAAACCCCTTCCATGATTTCCCCCATTAACAACAGATTTCATTAGTGTCAGACATTCTTACAGATGATGAACACATACTGAAACATTGCTATCTAGCATGGTCTATACTTCACATTATGTTTTACCCTTTGCACCACACAATTTTATAGGTTTTTTAAAAAACAATTTATCGAAGTATATCATTCATACATGAACATACATAAACTATAAGTGTTCAGTAAACATTGTGAACTTACTAAACAAACATGCATAACATTACACAGGGCTCCCACATATCACCCCACCACAAATACTTTGCATTGTTGTGAAACACTTGTTAATAAATTATGAAAGAGCATTGTCAAAGTATTACTACTAATTATAATCCATATCTTGCTCCCCTATATTTTAAGCCTTTATTTATTTACTTTTATCCATTTTTAGCGCCCCCCCCCCGTTTTTGCTGTTTCTGTGTCCCTTTGCTTTGCTTAGCAACTCACTGTGTCTGTTTTCTGCCCTCTCTTCTCATCCTTCTCCTCCTGTCTTCACTGGGATTAGATCCTTTGAACCTTCAATGTGGGAGAGAGGTATCTTACCACCTGCACCACCTTAGTTCCAGGTTTTATCAGTGCATCTCATCTTGGGACTCCCTTGTGTCACTCTCCTGTTCTGTCATCATCTTGCTGCATGGCTCGTGGAACTTGTGCACTGGGCCTGACGGCACTCCCATGCACAGGGCCTGGCGGCTCACCCATGCAGGGCCTGGGGGCACAACCGCTCTTGGGGCCTGATGGCGCACCTGCACTTGGGGCCTGGAGGGCTCTCCCGCTCATGGGGCTTGGCAGCGCACCCGTGCATGGGGCCTGGTGGCCCATGCACCTTCTATATTTTTCTTTTTTTAATTTTTACCAGGAGGTCCCGAGGATCGAACCCAGGTCCCTCCACATGAGAGATAGACGCCTAACCACCTGAGCCAAATCTGCCCCCCTGCTATATCTCCCAAGGTTGACCAAAGATACCTAGAGTTACATTCTTTTTCCATACAGGATGGTCATTTAATAAATCAGGCTTGGTTTATCACCAGCATTCTAAAAAACAGACCTAGGGAGAAAAACTAGGTCTGGGGACACATGCATGGTTTCTAATATAGCAAATGTTTAGCCTACCCTGATTATCATAAAATCAAGACAGCGAGAATATTTGCATAATTTTATAGGTTTTGGCAAAATATATAATGGCTTGTATCCCTCATTGCAATATCATGCAGAATGATTCAAACATCTCAAAAATACCCCATGTTACACTTATATTTCCCTCTCCCTCCCCTCAGAATCTCTGATAACAACTACCTTAGAATGAGTATAAAAGTTCTCCCATTACTAGAATAAGAATAAGTCTACTTTAGTCATAGTTGCATTCCTCCTTTATGTTTGCTCATTCCTCTATGTTAAGGATTTTGGAATGGTGAAGCCCACTCTGCTTTTGATTGAGAAGGGCTCAGATCCCACAGGGCAGAGGGATGGAAATGCCCTGCTTGCAGTTGTAGATACTCTGTTTCCTGTGATGGGTGTTTTCCATCATTATCCTTTCATTAATTGTCCGGGGTGAGTCTGATGAACTGGAGACTAGGTGTTGGCTGCAACTTTGCTGAGATACAGGGCAAACCTAAAATTTGAAAAACCAGAATATTTAAGTATCTGGGACATATATTTAACCAGTAAAGAGCTAATTATAGGTTCAAAAATGGAACAGAAGTACCATGTGTAGGAAAATTATAAATGAGTCTAACTCTGATACATTGGTTAGACAGGTTAACATATATTCCAAGGTAAGGCCCACTGACAGGGTGCTGATTTCCTGGGGTTGTCTGCCATGCCTATAGTGTCTAGATGTCTCTAGAGCTCCAGGGACACCCCTATTTGAGGCACTGTTTACTGTGGCAGTCAGTGAGATCCTCCTGAGATGTGCATAAGCAAAACCTCTGGAATGACATCCCGACTCACTTTGAAATCTCTTATCCATAAAAACTCATTGCATTTGATATTTCCCCTTTTGGTCTAAGTCTTTCTCGAAATGCCTTGCTAGTTGGCATTTGGTAATAATCCCTCAGTGCCAAGGAGGCTCATCCATGGAAGTCATTTCCCAAGCCAGGTGGAAAGCAGTGAATTTATATTCTGAATTTGGCTTAGACAGTGGCCACATGTGAGCAAAAAGAAGGTCCTCAGGAGGTAGCTCTTAGGCAATAGCTATTACCAGGCCAAGTTTCAATTTCACAAGAAAAAGGTTCATAAGTACAAGCATCAATAGCAAGGGCCTGCCACATTGGTCTATCTTCCTTTGCTAGGCACTACCCATTTACTCTAGAGAGTCTTGCCACTCTATGAGAGAATGTACCAGGACTCCCACAATGGAAATTCAATATTCTGTTGGTTATTATGTGCATCTTCTCCCCACAAGAAACACCCCATGACCAAAGAACACACACTCTATAGAGGAATGCCTCAGGCGCAGACCCCATCCTCCACCATCAACACCCCAGAACTGTGATCCTCCACTAACAGAGGTACAACCCCTCTGCAAACCTAAATCTCCCCAAAAATAAAGCCAACAAAGAAATAACAATAATAATAAAAAATAAATTTAAAAATAATTTTTGCGTTGTGCCTTTCATCAGTGTAAGTTCTGTTATATTTTATGTATATTAACAATTTCTTCTGTATGTTCCCCCAGTGTCTTATTTTTTTTACTTTTTTTCCAAGAAGCTTTGGGTTACAGAAAAATTGCATAGAAAATACAGGGGATTCCCATACACACCACTCCCTTTCATCCTTCATTTTCCCCTACATTCTACATGAGTATGGTACATTTGTTACTATCAATGAACAAATATCTAAACATTGCTACAAACTATAGTCAGTGATTTACATTATGGCTTAACTTTTGCACTGTATACTTTTATAGGTTCTGAAAAATTTTATAATCGTCTGTATCCGTCATTGCTAGATCTCACAGAATAACTCTGATGCCCCAATGATGCCACATGTTCCACCCACACCTCTTTCCCCTTCCCCTCAGAACCAATGGCAATGAGTAAGTTTCAATGTTTGAAGAATAAGGTTCATAGTTACAAACATTAACATTGAGGACTTGGCATACTGATCTGTTTTCTTTTATTAGGCACTGCCTATGTACTAGAAGTGTTCTTGGCCATCTATTTGAGAATGTAGCAGGACTCCCAAGAATGAGATTTTAATAATTTCTTGTTTATTCTGTGGGTCTCGACCCACTGAAATAATACTCTATGCCATGATGAACAGATTCATATTTCACAGAAACATTCCCCAGGTGTACCCTTTCCCACATATACCCCCATGACCATTGCCCTGCACCAATGACCTTCCACTGCCATATCTGCCAAACCAAACCAATCCACCTTAACATGTTTTTTTCCGCATATTGATCATTGACTCAAGACACTCTATACCTTTTCTTCCACCTGATAGCCTATCTTCCAGACTAGATTTGTGAATATGCTCCATAGGCTTATATCATATTAGTGAGGTCATGGACTATTTGTCCTTAAGTGAATGGCTTACTTCATTCAACATAAGGTGTTCAAGGTTCATTCATGTCATTGCCCCAGGGAAAGGGGGCAAACAGCTTTCTGAAAGGCTAAGTAATCTAAGGAGACCATTTAGCTCAGTGGAGGAATTCCCACCGTGCATATACAAGGTCCCTGGTTTGATTACCAGCTCTCCTTAGAGAAGTGATCCAACAGATTATCAGGCATCCAGCTGATACTTTATGATGGGGAACATACAGATATTCTTTTTGTATTAGCTTTTCTTGGATCCCTTATTTTTTAAAAAAGATTCCTTTTTTCCCCCCTTATTTTACTCACTAAAACCCAGTTCAAAACCTGCACTGTCTCTGCTTAGAGGGGCCTGCACCAAATCTTGGTGTGTATTTCCGTCTTTCTCTCCTATTTCTC